>JAQGAR010000763.1:0-12301 GCA_034697865.1 Oribatida sp.
ATACCTCTCGACTCGAATTAAAGCAGAATTAGTCGTTTGGTTGCCATTAGTTTAACCATTGATTCAATTCAATACAAATTCATTCAATTATTACAATACATATTAAATGAGATTTATTCCGATCGCAGCAACAAATTCATGCCCAGCAGTTGCCATCTGCACACTCTCATGGTCCTCCACTGCCTATGATGCCTCACCCGGCTCTGGCAGGTCTTCAGCCTTCTTCGGCAGTGGCGGCGGCAGCCGCTCTTTCGGCGGGAATACCACCTTCAAGTTCTGCCGCCGCAGGTCTTTTAGCACTGTCTGCCGCCGGCTCACTTGGAAATTCGGCGTCTGTCCCCACTACCAATTCGACGCCTCATTTACCAGGACTTCCGTCGAGCCATTCAAAAGAGTCGTCGCACAGAGAAAACAATGAAAAACGTGTACTCAATGGTCAGTCAAATCAACTCAATATCAATCATATGTCGAATAAATGTGTTTTTCGATAAATTTATTTTCGGTTCTTCTAATGGCTTCTCTATGGACACAACAGATGATAGAAGAGAGGTATGTCTACTAATAGTCTCATATTTCGATCGGCAATAAAAGAAAACTGAATTCAATTTCTTATATGAATTTCAAATATCAGTACAAAGAAAAGATTCCCACTTTTCGATGGCGTATGGAATATAAGATATTTTTACACAAAAACGAATAAATAGCACACAATTCAAACATTTGAAGAAAATTTCAATTTATTATCAGCTTATTTGAAAAATACTATAGTTTTCACTTCTGTTACCAGAAAAAAGTTATATAAAAGAGCTGTAAGTTATATATATATATATCGACACTTTATATGAAAAAGAGACGTGTTTTCTCCCGGGAAGAAACGGATTCCTATTTCCAACTCCAATCTCTTTATCGATTGATTTTTTCATGTACTCCACTCTTACAGAATGCTTTTCTTTCCTTTTCTTTTATGACTCTCTCTCTCTCTCTCTCTCTCTCTCTCTCTCTCTCTCTCTCTCTCTCTCTCTCTCTCTCTCTCTCTCTCGGCTTATTTTTCCAGACCATAGAGTCACTCATGAGGTTGTGTTAGATTTCAGTGAAGTCTCCAGATATATATGTTCTTTAAATCTAATATTCAAATGAGTTATAGTCATTGAAAAACTTTTGAGTAATGTCTGAATTCGTGGGTCGACTCTCCCAGAGATATATTGAGGAAATCACTTTTTTTGCTCTCACTATAAATAAATAGAAACCAACAAAAAGAGAATATTATTTGATATGAAAAACAAGAAGTGATGTAACATTACATTAGGTCCGCAAATATCAGATAATTATCGACTCTTTATATGTTTTTGTAAATCGATTTGATTACTATCTTTCAAATAATATACGAATTTGAGGCGAATCTCAAATTAATGAATAAATGAATGGTTTGGAGAGTCGATTGTATAGAGAGTGCAAAAGTCCGTTAAGCAAAGATTGATCGACAAAATCATTCGCTCAGATTATCAATGGATAGAGGGATGAAAAGGAGGGCACAAGTAGTGAACACATAGAGCTAGTGATAGCAGAGATGAACGCAGAGTATGTGTGAGCGCACATTTTGTGGACTTATCACAACATCTAAGCATTTAATCCTCGTTATGACCGGTGGCTATTTGGCCGCTAATAATAGTTGTCATTCTGTTTCTCTTCAATAGAGAAATTCGTTTTCACCACATTCTGAGCGCTCACGACATCGAAGCCGTACTCCAGACATAGAGACAAAATCAAAAAGAAGATCCAGAGATACAGAAAAAAATGATCATAACGTGAGTGATGTCAAACATTTCTCCTTTTCTTTGTTTGCGTTGTCTATGAAATCAATATTTACTTATCCACTGTTTATACGATTTTAGGGCAGCGAAGATGAGAAGAGTGATCAGGATCTTGTTGTGGACGTGGCTAACGAGGTATCTTTACTCTGACTCACTCTTGTTATTGGTTAGGGTTTTGACTCACTTTAATCGATAGCTAAATAATTTGCATAAATCGCTAATTGATTTGAGGCCTTCCTCTGATATAACAATTATATTCCATTAACTGTGTGACTGACTCTAACACATACGGTTGTGCCGTATGCCTCCAACAGTTCACAACATTGATCTAATGCCTATTCATCTGTTTTTGTTTTTAATCCGGTTTGGATTCACTGTCAAAAACTAATATTTGAGATCTGAAGCATTACTGATATAATGAATGCCATTATTTGCATAGAATGACAGTCAACTCGAAAAGTATATATTTGTCTAATGTATATATATATATATATGACTGAAACAGGACCCGATCTCACCACACAATGGGGATGCATCGCCCCGTGAGAATGGTACAGATGCCAGGATTAAAAGAGAGCGCCCGCCCTCCAGATCAGGCTCTTCATCAAACAGCAGTACTCCTCTGTCAAAAGCAAAGGAACATTTGGTATGCGTTTAGTTGTTATTAGAGATAAAGTTTGCGTTTATTATTGATATCGATTTGGAGAACAAAATATTTTTATTACTCCAATGAATGTCAACTCAAATAACATTGAATTTAAAACCAATTGTTTTTTATATTGATTTGAAACTTATTTATTTAAAGGCTGAGAAACCGCCCACACCTGTCGCTAAACCAATAACTCCGACCAGTTCTGGTTCGACAACTCCGAGTTCAAACGCTAATAAAACTCCTAAACCGACCACTTCTATCGGTAAACAAAATTATTTTTATTGCCGGCAATCAACTCATGAATATCTGTCAATAAACGCTTAATCAGGCCCTCCGTATCCCTATTTGCACGGTGGACCACCTGGTCATCCGTCACTTCCCGCTGACTTGAGTGTAGCGGCAGCGGCTGCTTACTCTCAGGGACTCTTACATAACAATATAAACCCCGCACTCAACTCATATCCGCGCGGATTAGTAAGTATTTGGAAAAAGAGATAATTGTTTTTAATTGAAATTCTATGACTCAAAGGTCCCCGGATTCGACGCACACCCGGGTCTAAGAACTCCTGGTTTTATACCGGGTGGAAAACCCGCTTATTCATTCCATGTGAGCTCTGATGGTCAAGTACAACCAGTGCCATTTCCTCCCGATGCTCTGATTGGCACTGGGATTCCCCGTCACGCCCGACAAATAAATACCCTAAATCACGGAGAAGTTGTCTGTGCTGTTACTATAAGTAATCCCACGAAATATGTGTACACCGGAGGCAAAGGTTGTGTTAAAGTTTGGGACATAAGTCAACCGGGAAATAAGAGTCCAGTCTCTCAATTGGATTGTTTGGTCAGTAATTCAAATCGATTTATCGATCGATTAATTGATTATTGATTTTTTTAGCAAAAAGACAATTACATCCGTTCGTGTAAACTATTGCCCGACGATAGAACTCTTATAGTCGGTGGTGAAGCCAGCACTATATGCATATGGGATTTGGGGGCATCCATTCCCAGAATCAAGGCTGAACTTACCTCTTCTGCACCGGCGTGTTATGCATTGGCCATCAGTCCCGACAATAAAGTCTGTTTCAGTTGTTGTAGTGATGGAAATATCGCGGTTTGGGATCTCCACAATCAAACACTCGTTCGACAGTTTCAAGGACACACTGACGGCGCTTCTTGTATTGATATCAGTAATGATGGCAATAAACTTTGGACGGGAGGTCTCGACAATACTGTCCGTTCGTGGGATCTCAGAGAAGTAAAGATTTATATTTAAAATATAATTTTTAACGCCTTTTGAATTGTATAAAAGGGCCGACAATTACAACAACACGACTTTACGTCACAAATATTTTCTTTGGGGTACTGTCCGACCGGTGATTGGTTGGCAGTCGGGTAATGAATCGAATAAAATTCTAAAATGTCATTCAATTAATTATTTATTATCGAATAGAATGGAGAGCTCTAATGTGGAAGTCCTTCACTGCACAAAACCAGACAAATATCAGTTGCATTTACACGAAAGTTGTGTTCTGTCTCTGAAGTTCGCCTCTTGTGGTAAATGGTTTGTTAGCACCGGAAAAGATAATCTGTTGAATGCGTGGCGAACCCCTTATGGCGCCTCCATATTTCAGGTATTTATTATTTAATGCTTTTATCGGAAATTAATGATTTATTTATTCGGTGAAATTACAGTCAAAGGAGTCGTCATCTGTGCTGAGTTGTGACATCTCTTCAGATGACAAATATATTGTGACCGGTTCTGGCGATAAGAAGGCTTCGCTCTATGAAGTCATTTATTAAGACAATTCCTTATTGATGTCAATCCTCTTCACATCAAATAATTTCATTAAAATTCAAAAGTTTTCAGATATTTAAATAAAATTCTAGTATTTGTTTAATTTGAATATTGATTTTATGATTACACTTATTATTATCACAATTATGATTATGATTATGATTATGACTAGGGTCTTTTTTAAATTATTCGATCAATAAATGTCGTGATTTCGTTGATTTCAAAAACAATTTCAAATGAAATTCAAAAGAAAATGAATAAAAATATAATTTAAATAAAATGTTTTATTGATTTTATTTTATGTCATTTTGAATAAATTTTTTGGTTTTAATATAAGCTTTAAATTGTGGGTCATTTCAATCGTTTGAATAATTGATTTGAATCTGTCGTCAATTTTATTGTCAAACATTTTGAATGAAAAACTCATTAAATAAATTAATTTTTGTACTTTTAGTTAATTCTGACGAAGAATTCACAGAATTCGTGATATCTTTTCGGGTTATTTACTCCCAAATAATACCATTATTTTTGTTTTATAGAGAATTTGTTTTTATATCTTTTAATCTTTTGTAACAAATGATTATCTAGACTTTGATCGGAATTATCTCATTTATCATTGAAATGAACTTGCTAAAATGCAAATCTACGTAATAACAGATATTTTGCTCTTTTTTCAGACCGAATCCAAAGGCGATGACATTAAATGATTTTGTCATTAATTTAAACCAAAGTTCAGACAGTCTTTCAGACACCGGTTCTGTTTAAACAAAAAAGCGATTAGAGTTTAAATTATTCAGAAATTGATTACTTTTTGAGTGACTATTCATTTGAATTTAAGAAAACATTGATTTTCATTCACTTTTTTTTGTTGGCTTCAAATCAAGTTTTTTGCTCACAGTTTGAGCTCATATTAAATACTTTTTTCTTTGTTTTGTTGGTTGATTTCAATGCAAATATAGCGAGAGGTGGTCTCCGCAACACATAATATCCTTCGCAAATGTAAAGTTCACCCGTTTATGATTTAATGCTTAACTTTTTTCCTCAATGAATTCAAACAATTCTGTGAATAATTTGAATTTTTCGCTCATTTCATTTTGAAGGAATTGATCCCTGACTTCAATTCAAATTAGTTTTTAGACTTTTTTCTTAGGAATTTGATTTAACGCCAACAAAAAGGTGAACAAAAAGCAAATTTCGGTAATATAAAGTAGATAATGCACAAATGTAGCATGCAGATTTAATGCTCCATGTCCTAATTTTAAGTGTAATTTCTGTAATCACTCTCAGTTACAACTGAACTTGCTCCACTAAATCTGGTTATATAACAAAAGTAAATTACACTCAGGATTTCAAATGCTAAAGAAACCAAGGTCTGCCGGGGTTTAAATTAGCTTATGTAGTCCAAGATAAATGAGAGACTGATAAAACCAAATCTTCTTTTTATCTCATACAGCTCTATCATCAGTAAGACTTATCTTGGTAAAACTATGTTTAATAAACACTTAGTCAATTGATATACTATTAATTTATTTTTTGTATTATAATCTTTCAAAGCATTCAAAGCATTTGTAACACAAAAAGTTCTTTGAAATTAAAGAATCGATTCATTGAAAGCCATAATAAAAGCATTGAATGAATGAATGAATGAGTGAATGACGTCAACAGTGTTTACATCAAAGTATTGCATAGTTTTATGTTTATGTCAGACATAGAGAGAGCTCTGAACGCAATCCAAACAAAAATGTCGGACCAAATAAGTCTTAGCGAAGATGAGGACTGTCTCGATGTGAAGGAACCGTCTTCCGCAGACTCGTTGCCACCATTTAAAGGCGTACTCAGCAAATGGACTAATTATATCCACGGGTGGCAGCAAAGATTTATTGTCCTCAAAGATGGCACTCTCACCTATTACAAGAGCGAAGATGAGACCGCTTTCGGCTGCAGAGGAGCGGTCACTATTATTAAGGCACAAATTAAGGTCTGCTCACTAATCGACCCCTTTTTAAAGCCTGTTTTGAGCTATTTTTATGATTTAGTTGCATGAGTTCGACGACTGTCGCTTCGATGTCGGCGTTTCCGACTGTGTTTGGTATTTAAGGGCGCAGTCCATAGACGAACGCGACCGATGGATAGACGCCATCGAACAGCACAGAGTATGTGCGCTCAATCTTTTTATTGGATTTTATTTTAATTTTTGGTTTATTTAAAATTAAAAGCATTTCAATGATAGCGCTTATGGCAGTGAAAACAGTCTCAGAAGACACGGATCTGCCGTATCTTTGGGTTCGGTTAGTATGACATCAATTAAGAGCAATCGGGGCCTTAAAGAGAAGTTGAGTGAAGTGGAGACATTCCGAGACATACTTTGCCAACAGGTCTGATGACTAACTCTTATCAAATTGTTATCAGTAATCAGTATTAATGAGAAATTCATTGAATTAAAGGTCGAAACATTGCAAACATATTTTGATGCCTGCGTTCAAGCGATTGGCTCTAATCACAAACTAAACGGTAATTCACATGTTTTTTGTTTAATTAATTACAATATTTTCAATTTGTTTAAACAATCCAATCAATTGAACAAACATTTGACGAAATGAAACTGTTTTTCATTGAATTTCATTTCTAAAAAACGTCAGTCAATTAGTTTAAGAGAGGATTAGATTAAACAAATGAATTGTTTTTGTGGTCTTAAATCACTAATTTGTGGATTCAATTGTTTTTGTCACAAACATCGTGAGAAACTTCATTCTTAACCATTAATTCACTTATTCTTATACAAAACCAACGTTTAGGTGATAATGATTCGAATGACATGGATATGGATTTGGAAACCATTCATAACACAGGTATTCAAAAGTCTAAAAATGATTAAATTTTAAACAAAAATTATTTGAGTCTAGAATTACCGAATGGAATGACAAAAGATGTTATTAAGGAACTAATTCCGATGTCAGTTGATCTGAAGAGAGACGCCATTACATTCAAGGCCACTACAGCGGGCATTATCGCTACCCTTTCCCATTGTATAGAACTCATGCATCAAAGAGAAGACAATTGGAAGCGAAGACTTGAAAAAGAAACGGAAAGAAGAAAGAAATTCGAAGAATTGATTAATAAGAATCAATCGGACTCTTCTTCTCAAAAAGTTATTCTAATCGGAGGTCCAGACTATGAGGAGGGCCCGCACAGCATGATTAAAGAGGACGAGTTCTTCGATGCCGTGGACGCAGCCCTCGATTCTAACGAAAAACAGGAACAGGAAAGGATACAATTGAAACTCGTCACCAGAGAACTCAGTGTTCCATCGCCTACCCTGCCGTCCATTTGCTCCCACCCATTGTGGTCTGAGATCGAAAGAGTAACGACCGACCAATTATATTACTCACGGCTTGAGATCGGAGAGGGAGGACCAAAAGGATGGGAACTCTTTGCTGAAGACGGGGAAATGAGATTATACAAGAGAGAACTGGAAGTGGATGGACTCGTTTGTGATCCCTTAAAGGCTGTGCACACTGTCAAAGGCATTTCTGGACACGAAATGTGTTATCATTTCTTCAGTCCTGACGTTCGCTTCGATTGGGAGAACACTTTGGAGTCAATGAAAGTCGTGGAAGAAGTGAATCCGAATACTTTGATATTCCATCAAATCCACAAAAGGGTGTGGCCCGCCGCTCAGAGGGACACTGTTTTCTGGTCACATATACGACGTTCCGAACAGAATGACAATCAGCACAATACTAAAACTCCTAACAATATTTGGATTGTATGCAACAACTCTACCAATCGCCCCGACATTCCGGTAAACCATTTCTAACTATTTTTTTTGTGTCTCATATTTATTAATTTTATTTATCTATGTCTCAACAGTTGGGTCGTTGTCTGCGGATGACAATGACTGTGAGTCTTGTCTGCGAGACATACATCGATCCGATGCCAGAAGAGGGCAAACAAATAACAAGAGATAACCTGAAGTGTAAAATAATTTATTGCTCAACGAGTGAGTAATTCCTTTCGATTTATCACTTTTTTCCGATTAATTACTTTGATTTGAATTCGAAATAATTTTTCATCAATTTATAGACAATTTTGTGTGAAAATTGCTTTAAATCGAAACTAAGAATTTGAGTATACCCTGCTGCATTCATAGCTGCTATAGTAATTGTAAATGAGATGATGAAATTTTCTAAAATTCAAAATGAAGAATAATTGTATCTGAATACAATAACACCCTCTGAGATTCACATATTATTACAAGTAATTTTTCCTCTGATTCAATATTATCCAAGAACTTATTTCAATTTTTGTTTGAATCAATTAAAACATTTTATATTAAAAGTTGTGAAAAATTGAGATTTTAATTCAGTTTTTAATTAAAGTGTAATTTATATGAATTATACGTGAATTTCAAAGGGAGTCAAAACTACTTAAAAACTCCTTAAATATCTAAATATAATTACACCATTTATAAAGAATCTAGTTACAATTAAATGTAATTAATGCAGAAAAACGGTAACAAATTTATTGAGATAATTATAGTATTAATAGTAATAAAGTCGAAGTCATCGATTAATGTGTTGTGAATTGTAAGTAATTCTTACATTTATTGTGAATATGGATTTACACAACAACCAAAATCTCAACTCAATTATTGAGATAAATTTTTAAAAAAATGACTCAATATAAGTTCAAAGGGAGATAAGTTAACCATTCTTTTAAGTTCCAAATTATTCAAAGCGATCCTCTCATTCAGAATATCATTTGATTTAAACTCAAAGATTAAGTTTTATTACTGTTTCACTGTTTTCAATTTTTCTGAATCATGGGTTATAAGTGGTGTGAGAAGTGGTATAAGGGAATTAGTTTCACAATTTTGCTCCACATTTAACTATTAGCGAAGTTAATTTGGATTTGATATTACCTAGATCACTCGTTAATGTCTTTAAGGCATTAGTTCAGATTTCTTATGATTTTGATCTTGATAAAAGATTTACCTCATTAACGACTTTTCCTTCTTTGAAAAAGTAATCTGCTTATAAAATCTATGCAAAACGAATCCATTTATTTTTGGAGTCGATATAATTTTGTAATAATTTTGTAATAATTTTGTAATAATAATGAATATTCATGTATTTTCAGTAAATCCGGGCGGATGGGCGCCGGCATCCGTTTTACGTGCGTTATATAAGCGAGAATATCCAAAGTTTTTGAAACGTTTTACTCAATACGTCAAAGATGTTACCGAAAACAAAGAGATTATGCTTTAATAAATAATATATTCTTCTCATTAATTTGATTTTCCAAGAAATTGAAGATAATTTGTGAGATACTTATGGGTTAACTATGGGTTAACGTTAGCTTTCATTTGAGTTCAAAGTTTTTACATTTAAAATGCGATTTCAATTATTTTCGCTGAAATTTGATAAATAAATCGCGATTTTATTGTTATAATTATATTTAATTTTATTTTTTAATGATTAGAATTTTTATTTGGTTTTATTATAAAAACTAATTGAATAAAAGGTATCGCAATTGGGAGGCATTTCTTGTATAACTGTAAAAATTGACGATTTGTTGAAAGCAATTAATGTTAAAATTAAATTAAGTAAAAAATAATAAAACGCTTTTAATGTTGAAAATATGTGTTAAATAAATGTGAGCTAATATTTGATGTCTATATAAAGTTCCTTAGCTTTGGGTTAGATTCGGTGCCACAATTAGTTGTATTTCAGATCCAATCGGACCTCTTTTTGTGGTCATCGACCCATTAAAAAGTCCAGAAATAAGTGCCAATCAAGAGATGATTCGCTGTTTTTCAGTTAAAAAACTCTTATATAAGTTATATACGAAGTAATACTTTATTTTGTGTTTACATTAGATTTTAAAACTTGAACCAACTTTCGACTAATCTTTATATTTAAACATTAAGTCAAAAGCAATGCTTGCAAAACGGGATCTGTTGTGATAGCGTTCAGGTATTCTCTGTGAACGGTGTCTTCGGGCGCTTTTATAAACCACTTGTTATTTGAGTAAATTAAATATTAAATTTATTTATCGATTTATTCCGCCTTTGAATTGAACCCAAATTCGCGCTCAAAAATCTGGAGTAAATATTTTTACTAAAATTATTCCTAAATTTATTTAAAAACTATTTTTTCATTTCCTGGCAATTATTAACACATAACTCAGTTATAAGAGTGAGAAATACCAAAAAAGCTTTTGGGAACACTTGCTATAAATAGTATTCTTTAGATTGTGTGTGACCAGGATCAGTCTTGATCGACCATTTGATTACGACTTTCCTTCTGTATTTCGAATGAATTTTCTACAAAAACACCAATTTTTGGTAAATGATAAAAAGTTGACTAAAGATTGAATGTGGGTTAGACTTGTGCTGTGCTGGAGGAGGGATGTTGGCGAACGACCTTGTCGTTCCTCTCAACGCATTACTGGCCTCTAAGCTTTGATGTCTTGCATGAGAATCAAGTTTTAAAATAGTAGTTCTATTAATAAGTTATTCATTACTTTAAATAATGTTTATTTTTACCGAAAGATTATATAATACGAAAGAAAGCGAAACAAACAATAAAATAGAATTAACGGCAAAATATATGTTTGACTTATGTTTGACTTATGTTTGACTGAATCACTAATTCGCTAATTCATTAACAAAAAGATTGACTGTAGTCTCACTTTGTTTTGAGTCGTGTTTTTACTAAATTGTTAGGTCTTTCGGTCAGACAACTCATAACAACTCATAACAACTTTGTGTGAGTGCTATCAGAGTGTCTTTAATTGAAAGATTTAGTCAAATGAGGGTCAATGATTGCAGTGAATGAGTCAAATGAGGCTGACTTGAGTCGAGCCCTACCATTGCATACCTCAAACACCGTTAGGTTTGCAGTGGTTTTCGTCAAACATTTCGAGTTGAGCTCAGATTTACACAACTTTTCAGAACTTAAGAAGAAGTTTGCATTTGTTCGAAGCGTTAGGTTTTGAGGTTATTGCAACAACCTCCAGCACCCAATAAGTGACCTGAGCTCACTGCCAGAGCAGCCACAGCTATGCCAACACATGAGAAGCAATGCGCCAAACAATCGACGGCCTGCTCTCGATTCGAGCTCATCAACACATAGCCTCACAACAAACATAACTAACAAACCATTTATTCGACTCAATCCGACCCATAAACGTGTCGTCCAAACGAATGTTACCGTTTTTACCGTTTGTTTGCCTTCTAGTCGTTGTTCGCCAATACTTTACTCTAAATTTGTTTACAATTTATTCTATTATTTGCTAACAATTATTAAAAAGTAAGAAAACAATGAATTTGTTTAGAAAACATCTTTGGCTAATCGTTGTGTAAAAGGGGCACAACCAGCTCGACGGGCACCGGCTCTCACCGATTCTATCTACTTTTAAATTGGCCTAAAGTTTAATGTATTGATTGTTTTGAGGGTAAGTGCGTTCATATTCTGATCATTAACCCTCACTACAAATCTATATAATCTTTTTCCAACTTTTAAAAGCCTTATTCCAATTTTAATTAACCTTCAAATAAGTCAACATCTTCTACAATGAAATTATAGACAAAATGTCTCTCATCTATATTAAATGTTTTATTTGATTCCGATTATATTCTAAAAGCATCTTTCAGATTTTAAACTTTTCACAAAACTTGTGTTTGACTGCAAACTTCAGTATTAAATAATTTCTTCACAAGTTGTGTGAAAACTTTAAATTATGAGTAAAACTTATATTTTATTAAATATGAAACAATTACCCCCGCTAAATCATATTTCAGATATTTTCTCTCAAATATTTGGTCAAGATTCGCCGAGAAAATGTATCACGTGTTCAATAAAAACAACGACTCAATCATATTCTTTGAATATCAATTATAAGGAGTGAAACTCGTAATTTAAGAACAATTTTGAATCATAATTTAATTACAAATTTTATCTTTCAATTTAAATTCCTTTTCTCATTTAACCGCGAAAGAGAGAGAGAGAGAGAGAGAGAGAGAGAGAGAGAGAGAGAGAG
>JAQGAR010000764.1:0-12296 GCA_034697865.1 Oribatida sp.
AAGAGATAACTGAGTGATAGACTCCTCATTGCATTCATGCATAACTGTCCTGACATTATATCCCTGAGTGAAGTGTTGGGAAAGAGAGTAGAGAGAAATTTTACATCAAAATCCACTATAAAGAGAGAAAAAGTTTATTACAGTGTATAATAGTGTATAATATTCTCTTATTTTATCTAATCTTCTTATTCCTGTTATTTTGATGACTCAAAAGACCCCAATTTTAGAAAAATTTCTTTCTATTGAATTATTAAGTGTTTATTGTTTCAATTTTGATCCACTATTCTCTATGAATATATCCACATATATTTGCCACATATCCCAAGTTATTTCTTATTTATAGAGATATTAAACTTTCTCGTGTTTTGAGTTTTCTTGCTTTTTGTTTCCCAAACATTTCCATAGTATGTATTTAAATTAAGAATACCAATTTTAGAAATTCTCTCTCTCTCTCTCTCTCCGTTTGTTTTCCTTTTGATTTTATTCTTTCGTGAAATTTAGTTGAAATTGTGGTGAATTGATGGATGAAATATACTGTTTATCAGCAAAACGTATTTCATTCTTATTTTTCTCACAAATTGCTTCATAATATTCGAGGCAATAATTGAGGAAATGTTCGAAAGAAGAAGTATTGCTAACATAACCTGTACTCCAAAGATTACTGTGGCTCAGTCTTCAACATAGAATGAAAAGAATATAGTTTTAAATTTTGTTTGAAATGCTCAATCATACTCTTAACCTGTGGGATTTCACTGCTTCGATCCACAGGGAATGAACATCCTGAGTATCCCTGGTTATAGTCTATAGACTTGCAGAGAGTTATTCGAAGCCAAAATCATTTCAAAAGGCAAAGGAGTAGAAAATTGAGAGAATTGTCTCTTAAGTTGAATCTTATTTCGCGACTCATTCCTAACTTTATATACTTTTGTGTTTTTTGGGCTTTAAATGCTTTGGGGCACAAATAATACATCCAATACTTAGCCAACATATGGGTGTACTGTAAATAAGCCAAAAAAGAAAAGTAGAAAAGTTTTAAAGTAGAAAATGGATGAAAAATTCAATACTAATCGAGCCTCAAGTCTTGGATTTTCCTTTCCTTCTAAATACCAATAAACAGAGAAACGAGAGCTGAAAAAATTCTCTCTTCACTCGATTTTTTAAGTCCTCTCCGATTGCAATATATGAGCATTAATTGGATTTGTTTTTAGATTCAAGTCTTCAGTATATTGTAATTGAAGGCAGAAATGTTTTGCTTGTTTTCATCGCACGCATCAAAACTTATCACAAATGCTAATCATGTATTCGTTTTTATATATACTTATAATTTCGTTTGAAAACATAAAATCCCATTTAACTGAGGAATGCCTTTCACAAGGAATCCACAGAAATTCTCCTTTGAGTCGTTGAACTAAAACAAAGGCTGAAATTTGAGCCCCAGTTTGAAAATCTGTGAATCAAAATGAAATTTTTAGGATCAGAATATTGTGAGTGAAAATATTGGTTTCAAATTGTATGCAATATATTCGGGTATTTGCAGAGAGAGATAATGCAGCAAATATATTTTATTTCTAGTATTTGCCAATAGAGTAGATCACGTCTAAAACAATAACACGTTTGAAGTCGTTTTGCACCGGAACTCCAGTTCTTTTGTTCTTAACTAATAGATATTTTTATCCATTTGTAAGTGAATTTCACGCTCTGACTAACTTTGAATATATGATTATCAGAGAGACTGTAGTGACGACCACTCAATGCCTTTCAATTCATATTTTTGTGAATAGAGATCTGTTGATAACATTGAATATAATGTTTAATAAAATATGCAGCGCTTGTACTCTACGGCTACGACTAACACTATGGAACACATTGGGATATACAGATCTGTACTCTTCCGTATGTATTCTGTGCAGTCTTTCGTTTGCAAACTGATAGTCAAAATCATATCCAATGCGAACCCAAATATTGAACTTCCAGTCGAAGCAAATAAATAAATATAAAGTATTTTAAATTTTAAAACACATTTGAATTGAGTTCGGATTCAATTCAATTAAATAAATAAATTCTTGTATTCGAAGGGAATTTCTGTAAAGAGAAGTGGATATCAGGTTCTGGTAGTCGTCGTCGACTCCAAACAGAATTCAATTAGAATCCAATGTTTTTTCAAATCAGAGCCGAATTGAATCTCGAGTTAAAGCTTTAATTCGCCTTCAATTCAGACGACGTGTTATTATGAGTGAAGCGACGCATATGTTGTGCCAAACTCTTCTGTCGATTCTCATCAAATAGAGAGAAAAGGAAAGGCATTCACTCAGTTTTGAGTCAATTTGGTTCGAGTGCTACTATTTTTTAAATGTTCCATTTAAATTCCATTCTCGTTTTGTGCACCGGTAGCTTTCAAATGCATCATTTATAAACCTCTGGCCTATTGTGTTGTGTCTAACAGTTTTTGGTCAGAGTTAAAATTGTTTGCAATTTTAAAATAATTTTATGATTGAAATGAACGTCACTTTTATTATAACAAATAATACATTAATTCAATGGAAAAAATAAACTTTTTTGTCGTAAAATTAATTCATCAAAACTTTGTTTGTATTTAATAAATGAATAAACGGAACGATTACTGAATGACACTTCTCTGGTACTGGGCTTTAGTTATGCTAATGTTGCAACTCGTCTGCTAATTAGGAGAGAGTCTATGTGCTCTGCACATACACTCTCATAGTCCCCGTGAGGCACACCATGAAAGCCATGAATAATTTCCAGTAAAAATTTGATAGATTAATTCAGACTATGAAATAGAATTCGTGATGTTTTTGATGTTCTTTTGTTTAGGTATGTTTGTAAAGGTATTACACAAACTTTATTGAGAAATTCAATATTGCAGACAATATTAATGTTTGAATATAACAAATAACCTTGATGTTGTCTCATGAATTTCATTTTAAAAGTTAATTACTGTTCGCATTATTATTATTATTTACTTTATTATCAAAAAGTTTGAAAAGCTATGAATTAATGATCAAATGAAGTCATTATAAGTTTGAAAACAGTCTTCACTTCATTTGAAAATTATTGAGTTTTCCTCGAATTAATCGACAAACCCTCTAATGAATAAAACTAAAGCATAACTCAGAATAGAGTTTGAATTTCTCCTGTTTCTATAAAAAAAACTTGACATCGGATCAGATGTTAAGTATGGGTAAAGTATTCGAAAAAAGACAAAATAAATTGTTTGCCATAAATATTGTTTCTGTTCTCTTAATAAAGAACTGAATTTAAGAGAAAGGCAGTGAAAAGCGAAAAAGGAAAGCATTGATTCCCAATATCAACATAAGTAGATTCAGAAAAAAATAAATTTTTATTTGTTATCAAAGTTTTTCACTGCGAGTCAAGAGAGCGGAGCAAAGAGTCAGTTATTTTACAGTATTTGGGCAGAGATTTATGCCGTTATAACGAACACTAGAAGTGTAGTGCCTTTCGTTCCCTCTTTTTTGTGTTCACTTCGTTTCGCGTGTTTTCAAAACTTACTTTGAATTTGATTTTTGCATACGAAATGAAATCCAGTCTCTAATACTTAGAGTCAAACATTTCATTATTGGATCAATTCTTTTATACAATTTCTTTGACGTATTTTCTATGATTTCAAAACTGTATTAATTCTGACACACATTTAAATGAAAATAATTCTTTTAATCGTATTATTCTGTTCTCCATATCATTATCTCAATGAATATTTAATGTTTTTGTTATTCTGTGTTAAATACATGAAAAAATGTGCTTTTATTTTTGGGAAGCATTGGTCTGTCACCACTTTAGATAATTATTTATCTCCTCTAACATTGTTTTATCGTTAATTGAATAAGTCAATTATCATAACTTCAGTTATGGATAGTTGAGTTATCTCTATAATTTTGATCCCATTTTTCAAATGATATCTCAATTTTGTTACAATGGGTTTTTGCAAATACCAGACGTCCATCGATTCTTTTATTGAATTCATATTCACTCAAAAAATTTGTTGGGTATTAGAGAAGCGAAACGAAAGAGTAGTTTTTTATTACAATTGGTTTTTGTTGTGAGTCTAACATAAATTTAGTGAGAAATATGAACTCTTCACTTAAATTTCTATTCTTTCTCTACATTTTTAGTCTGTATTTTATTTTATTTGAGTTTTATTCCAATTTTAAGTCCATGTCTTCTGAGAGACAAAAGAAGAGAAAAAATGTTTAGCTTTTTATGATTCGGTCAAACCCTAAACCTATAGATTATGTCCAAACAAATGGATAGAACCTAAGAATTATTTGTATATATTTTTTGCTCATTCGATCGCATTCTAAGATTAATGTCTTAACTCCATTAAAGACTAAACCACTGCTTCAGAATAAGATCCTAAATTAGGAAACAATTTGCAGAAGTATTTGTAAAACTTAATCAAAATTCAATACATAACATACCATAGGTTTTTGGGCCTCAGCCCAGAAAATAGTTACTTTCGTCGAATGCTTTAGTCTTTTTGTATTTCATTTCAGACGTGATTCTCATCGCATATATCACTAGAAATACAATTATTTGTTCATTTATATCATTATTTTACTAACGAAACTAATAATTAGTGTTATGTATAGAAAGCGGTTCAAAAGTTTGTGTCGCTTCGAATCAAATGTGATTAATGTTATCGAAACCCAATACAAGTCATAACATATTTGTATTTGTGTTGTATTACTATTGATGTCGACGCGATTATTGACGCGAAAATAAGTTTTCACAAGTATTTGATCAAAAATAAATTGGAAAAACCATATTATATGAGAAAGTAATCCCATTGAAAACAGGGATTCAATATTTGATTGCGTCCAACAGACCGGCGATTATGTCATCGCCTGATAGTCAACAACTAATTGCAGTCAAACTTAATATTCTGTGCAAACTTTTTCAGACACTCCTAATTCAATACTAATTTGGAATTCCCCTCAATATTCAATTTGGGCAAAAAAGTAAATTAAATTTTGACTTTTGGGTAATATTACCAGGATGTCTAAGGTTCATAATTGAGTTTCACAAAGTATTAGAATCCGGGTTTGAGGAATATGAACTAATCAAAAGTTAGGTTTTTAAATCGTTCTAATCTCAATTGATTTGTCGCAATGAAACAATGCTTCTACTTCATCATTGATGACATTCCTTGGTGATCTCAGGTTTAGCTCTTTTCAATCATCGACTAAAATGCAAGTTTATTAAAGAGAAAAATAAATTCTATGAAATATAATACATCCGTTGAAATATTAATCAAATTTTAATTTTCTGGTTTTCATTTTCATCTTCAAGTTATTAGAGAAGCGAAAGATTTGCTCTAAAAAGGGAATCACAAGTGAAACAACACTTAATATGAAACTTGAGTTTATATCCCCTCAAAACCTCTTCACTGTAAGGCATTTGAATTGAGTCGGAAAAACTAGATTTTATTTTTTAAACGTAAAGATGTTTTGCATTAATTCTAAAAGTGTCTCATCTCTTGAGACATTTGAAGCCTTATTCAGAGTATTGCCTATTAATTATAATTATTTTTTTTGTCTTTTTCTCCACTCATTCAGTCATTCACTCAAACAAATAAATCTTTTTTTTTCGTGAGAACGCATTCGTCTGTTAATTATTGGCCGTTGATTACAATTATAGTGAACAGGAAAACAAGAAATATTAGATTTCAAGTCTATTACTCTGAAATAACTTCATTTTTCTCTCAAATTAATTGTCTTTTCGATAGTAAGACAATTATATGTAAAGAAATTATACTTTAAGTTCACAAAAAATTATTTAAAATGGTTTTACTTGATAGAGTCGTAAGTCAATTGATCAGTAGTTTTGAGAGTCTATTATTAGCCATAATTTTATTTTAGAATTTTACGAAGGCTCCGACCTTTTTGTGACGGGTCCAGAGGTCTATTCGGGCGCTGAAAAAGTGTTATTTCAATGACAACATAAAATTATTCGGTATTTTTTGCTTACATTCAAAGCATAGAATTCCAAAATTTTTCAGAGATTGTATTGAATTTTCCAAATGTTTAACATTAGAGGAGAGTATTATTATATTCGGGAAGAATCAAAAGTTTAGTCGAGAGTCAGCTAAGCGTAACTCAAAACCATTACTCCAAATGTGTTATTACTATTATTATAATAGATTTTGGCTCACATTTCGCTAACACTAATAATTTGATTCAAATCAAAAGCATAGAAGAGTTGAGCGAATTTTATTTATATTATTTATATTTTGTCAGAAGTGTAACATATTTTCGACTCAATCTGAGTGACAATCACTCAACTAAATGACAATAATCTCAATTCAAATGCTTAATAGTGTTTGAGTTTATTCTTCAAACGATGTGAAATTCAGAACGTAAATTGTTATAATTTACAATCTTGAAAAGGCAGTTATCGAAAACATTAGCATTGATCACCAAGGGCATAGTGTTTGACCTATTTACATTGTTTTTACTCAAATTAAATTGATTTTTCAATCAATATTTTTAAACATATTATAAAATGAAAATTACTGACAAATATTTGGAAAAGTGCTCAATATTTGTCTCATTCTTACCACTGTAATGAGACCACCTTGATTATCAGTTGCGCAAATATTGAATGAAATTAGACAAAATTTGGTTTGAGTCGTACTAATCAAAGAAAGACATTTTTGTCGCCAAAACTAATCAATATTTAATGCTTTAATCAAACAAATTATCGCCGAATTGTATTCCATTATTGCATATAATTATCGATTTTACAGAATTAGAGTCGAGTCAAACAAATCATTTGCCAATAAACTTATATCCAAATAGTTGTATACAATTTTCATTTCACTAAATATTAAGTTTTTGGAATTGAAATTTAATATATTTTCAGCCCAATAGTTGTATCAAAAGATTTTTAATTAACTTTTACATTTATATAATAAACTTTGTATTCATAGTTAAAGTGAACGTTCATAGAATGTTCTAGTTAATATTCATCATTTATGAAACTTTTCACTGCATAGAAATGAAAATGAAATTAAATTTATTTCGAGACAAAAATGCCATTTATTTTGGTTATCGTTTTTATTTCAAACAAATAAAAAATTTAATTTTCTTTTTTAGGTTTTATTTCATAAAATTTTGATTAATTTTTTTTCGACAAAAATGAATATTCGATTGACTTATGAAAGCAAATAATTTTTCATTTATTTCACATCATTTAATAGTATTTTAAATCAGGGTTAGCCAAGGGTATACCTTTTGAAATGAAAATAAATGTTTAAATCGAATATTTGTTACAAAATATGGTAAACCGAAAGAACAGAATAAAAATAAAATAATGGTTCAATGATTGATGAAAAAATCAATTGATTTGTAAAACAGAATGTTTTCCGGATTCGAAAGAAAGCAAAAGAATATATAAATTGATTGAACAAACTGTAGGAATAAAACAATTTAAAATAAACAAAACTTTTGTTTAAATCGCTTACTAAGATATTAATACACAATATTAATATTTATTAATTTGTGGACAACTAGTAATTTGTTTGGATAACTAACGGCTATCTTCATCGGCACTGTAACTGATATGAGATCAGATTCAGACTGAATGTCTGTTTGGCTAAAAACAAATGTTTGAGTGAACTGAGAGTATATTTTAAATTGTTTTATTCATACTGTTTGTGCAATTCATGTCTTAAGTTAAGACACAACTAGTCTTAACACAACTATCCACAACTAAATCAATATATAAATTGTTAATGAGATTCATTGATGTCTTTACTCAAACATTTAAATTTTGAAGTATTTTAAATAAAATACTCAAAACAAATATCATTTGCAATTAAATTCGCGAAATTGTCTTCATTTACATTATTTCTAATTAGTTTTATTTAATTTCTGATTTTTGATTAAGCAAATCGATTTACGGAACCAGAATATGCGGGAAACGCCCCGACCATACATTCCCTGATTGAAATGATTTCTTCAATTTGCATACAACAGAGAAAAACCCACAAAAGAATATAATTTGAATGAATGACTCATTTGACTAATAATTGAATATTTGTATTATTATAAGAAGAAAAGGCTTTTTGTAAAACCAGTTTATGATTAACTGATTAACTCTCTTATGAATTCATGTTTAGCGGAGTTTTTATTTTTTCGCTTTAATTTGTTGTCTGAAAAATATTTTTAGCTCTGAATTATGTTTTGATGACTCAATTAATTTAAGTACTAAATGGAAGGCAACTAAAAGTTAATAACAAATTTAATCTTTTGTTCAATAATTTCAGGAATTATTAGTCAATTATTTTGTGTTTAATAAAAATGCAAATTTCGATATCAATATATTTGTTGATAAATATGCAAACGTTTTAATCAGTGATGAAATTGAGTGAAATAACATGCATTATAAGCAGGGATGTACATATAATTTCCTTGCTTTTACATTGATTGTAAGAACTTCTAACTTAGAAGAGTTAACTGCCCGGAAAATCTACAAGCTTCAAACTAGAGTGAACTAGAATATTCTTTTAGCCTTTAGGTGATCAAAAATAATGGGTTTGTTTAAATGCGAGACCTTGCGCATCTTTGAATCAGCAGAACAGAAATATAATCAATTTAAGAGCCAAACAAAAGTTTCAACGATTAAGTCTTGTATTGAGACCACAGACACACAAAACAACACAAAAAACGATTCTTAAGAGTTGGGCAAAAAAGTAGACAAAAGATAAGTTTCGGTAATTATAGACTAATTAAATAGAATAAGAGCTGTGTTTGTGCTTCGCATACATTAATCTGAGTTATCTGTTATGTTGGGCTCTCTTTCTATTCCTTAATACAAGTCTTTTCAGTTGTCTAGCAATCAGTTCATTTAATTCTTTTAATTCCAGAATCGGTTTGTTTGCGTATAAATCGTTTTGAAGTGCCGGCGGCCGTAGCAAAGGGACAGTCAGTTCTCCTTCATTGCAATTTCGACCTGGAAGAAGACCAACTTTATTCAGTGAAATTCTACAAGGATTACGTCGAGTTCTACCGTTATATGCCATCCGAAACGCCGCGTCCGGGACAGGCTCTCAAACTGAGAGGCGCTTACGTTGACGTTAGTATTGATTTAATATTTAGGAATAATGAAGAATCGTTTGGCATTTAATTTGCAATAATGCGGAACATCTCTTATCAGTCATTGGTTTTATTGACATTCACTATATATTCATAATTAGATCGCTTTAAGAGATTATTTCGTCAGAAAAGCAGAGAAAATATGATTTTTTTCAGAATAGGAATCTATTTTTAGTATTGAATTAATGACAAACAGTGACCCGAAAAATGAATGATTGAGTCGTTTTCTTCGATCAAATATATTATTTCTGTTCTTTACATCAGAGATATTAATACAATTATATCTTATTTTTTAATGTTTTAAAAGTAAATTAGAACTATTGGGAGAACAGGAATAATGAAAGAGTGGTTTGAGTACTGGTATTAGAGTTTATATTAGTGTGCGTTCACTGCCTCTCGTATATGCCTTTCCCTGTTGTGATATGTGTCTCTTATTCTGATCCTAATGATTATGTTCATAGAGAGTGCACTGGGAGAACTGGCAAGAGTTGGGTGTGTCCTCACCTCCAACTAAACTAAAGGCAGATTAGCCTCATATCTGAACGCACGATAAAAACTCTGGAAAAGAGTCTCCGCACGATATTTCACGTCAAAGTCAATCCTTTATGTTTTATTTCTAATCTATGGGGAGGAACTCTACTCTATTTTCGTGTGTCTCTCCGTTTTGTCTAATGAACACAAATGTGTGTCTTCACTCTATGGCACAAACATTTGTCCAATAAATGGACTAGATTAAATATATAATTTTCAACATTAATTAACTCATCAGATAAATAATAGTTTGGTATTTGAAGAGAAACACACAAAACATTTATAGATAGAGATATAGAACTCCAATAACACTGTATTTAATGGATTCGATAACAAATATAATAGTTTTGACTGTTTTTCTTCACAATCAGATCCATCGGTCGAATGCAAGTCATGCTTTCCTAACTTATACTGATTTGGTGAGTCATTTATCACATTAATTCAATCAAATATGCATGCACATAACTGAACATCGATTGATTTTCTTGTTTGGCAGTTCTCGGATGGGATGTACGCCTGTGAGATCAGCGCAGAACGTATGTTACACTACTCTTCCCTTAAACAATCATTTCACAACACTTACAAACATTTCAATCAACTCTTTAAAAATCATTTCATATTAATTGAAATAAACAATTAGCGAACAAAAGGTGTATAAAAAGATCTTGACACTCTATCAGTAGTATTGGTGCTATGTACTAGTCGAGTACATAGGTTGCATTCGACAAAACATTTTATTCTGAGTGAATTGTAGTAAAAGAAAATGTTTTGGTTTTTTCCATTCAATAGATTTCGGTAACAATTTGTTACTAAAGAAAGATAGAATCCCAATAGATAAATCATGCTTTATATCCTGCTTAATTCTCTTATTGTTAGAATGTTATCTGGTTTGTCGGCCCAATAAAAAGAGCTTGGCTTAAAAATTCATTAGAATAATGATAAACTTGAACCAAATGTCAGAATATATTAGATCTCATAATTCTTTCCAATTAATTCCGAATTAGAGATAAATTTAATGAGATTTGAGTCAATTTATAGTTCAGTGGTTTCCAAATTTCATTCAGATTGATGTAAAGGAACAAGGTCAGACAACAATAAGTGAGCATAACTTGATACTACAAGTTAATATATAATATTTTCTTGTAATAATAGGTAGTCTAAAGTGAATAATGAATTGAAAATCTATTTATTAGACTCTTTTACAGTTTTATGATTCATAAGCTATGAATCATTTTATTTTTTGTTACGAAGAAAATTCAATTTTAAGTTTAAATCTATTTTTCCCGAAATCTCAAAAGATTTTGAAGGATGTGTTGAATAACTTTGAGAAACTAATGGACCAAAAATGCTATTAAAAATGATAAACAGTTTTTGGATAATAGAGAAAAAATTTTCGGCGTCTCTACAAAAATCATCGGACAATTGCCAAAATTCTCGCACATTATTCGCTATGTTTGAGAGAATTTGTGAAATGTTTACCGCATTTTCTAAAATAATTGACTTTCAAACCTTTTCGGCAAAATTTTTAGATATTTCGTTAACATTTTCGAGTTGACCTCACTTATTAAAAAACACTAATAAACCAATAGTATCCCACGACGAGAATTCTAATCTGAAATCGGTATTCTACAAAGTTGATATCTTAGGATACCTTGGTGGTTCTGGTATTTGATCTTTGATTGAGATGAAAATTTGAAGTCTTAAGTGTATAAACATTGCAATATTGAAATGGATTTGAAAGTAAATACATATTTGATATCTATTTAGGAATAAATTCATAGTAAAACAAAAATTCAATATAAGTTTAATCGAAAGTTTTATAGATTTAAAGTAAATATATTCATATCATAAATCAATAAATAAATGATAGACTCGTGAAGAGAATAGTTCTGTTATTTTCTCTAAGAAAACAAATTCAAGATATTCATTGAATATCGAAACAAAAATCCACTGAATAGTATATCACTGTTTTTGCACAGAATTTCAATGCGTTCCCAAATATTTATATACAAAGTACACCGAAAATTCCTCAGAGTTTTGAAACGCTTTTATCACTGAAAATGAAAACAAATATTATTTTATGTATTTATTTATTATCAGATAATTATTTAGTGAAAACCAATTTATTTGTTTTGCGCCCAAACTTTGATCAAATGTATGACAAAAACTGTGTGTTTATTCAGTTTTATTTGTGTTCAAAAATGCCTCGACTCAGCAAATGATTGATTCGGGTATAAGGAAAATAATGACCGCATAAGCATTTATTTTGCTTTAAACAATGACTTATCGCAAAACTTATTGAATTATCGATAGTTTTCCTGTAATAGGTTTTTGGGGCAACACTTTTACTAACACTCTGTCGGTTAGAGTCTGAGTCCAATCCTTTTTAAACCAATCTATTGAAACGAATTGCGATTCTGTTGTAAGTGTTGATTAGTTATTTAATGAATGATGAGTTGAGTTTATGTCACGATTAGGTCACGACATATCTCTATTAATATTAATGGTAATCACAACTTCGATAAATATATCAAATAAAAGATCAAATGATTCTTTGAATCAGGACCAGGGCCGACATGCACGAACTTACACTCAGAACTTAAATTTGTCTGATAGTCTAGAGTGAAGTGAGAA
>JAQGAR010000765.1:0-12289 GCA_034697865.1 Oribatida sp.
TAAAAAGTTGATTTTAAAAAGTTGATTATCAATTGGAATATCAACGTTTGGAGAACTCACAAAAGTTGTTGGACCCCATAATTACTCAACTTCTCTGTGAGTACACTATATATCAGTTTAGTGTTTAATTAGTTATTTATTTTAATGCGAATCATTACAATCATTACAGCGAATAATTCAATGAATAATTCAAAAATTTTTCTTCGAATTCTTTTCACACAATTTTAGTCAAACGTTAAGTGAGTTTGAGTTTATCGGTCGCCAGTAGTTAAGTAAGAGCGCATGGAATTCCCATTTTAAGAATTCGCTCATATAATAAGTCATTAAAAATAATTCAGTTATTGATCATAAAAGCTCTGAAATGATGTGAAAATGCAATGCAATTATAGAAGAGTTTAATTGGATTTCACTCTTTCCTATCGTATCATTGGAATCATTAAACAGGAATCCGATATTAATAAGTGTTTGAATAGTGTATGTGCTGTGCCTCTGATAGCTGTGCCTCTGATTCACACAATCAGATATAGTATTACAATTGTTATGAAGAGAATTATTTCATTATCTCATTTATCAATTAATAAATGAGAAAAACTTATATTTTTCGATGTGTTTCAAACGTAAAGCTTTTGCAATGAAAGCGCAAACAATTTTTATTTTGCCTTTAATTAAAAGTAAGCGAAACTTGTCTCAAATAAAATCTATTTTTACCAGACGTCTATTCTTATTCTGTGCTGTAAGAGCTGGTTGGCTGAGAGATGCCAGCACTTGAAGTCTGGGATCGGGAGTCGTCGAGTAAACATTTGTAAGTGAATTGAAAAGCGTTTGCATTGATTCCAGTATTGAATGAAAATCGTTTGGATTTCTCTGTTATGTTATCTCTGTTTATATTAATTGCATATAATTTGTGTCAAATATTTGTTGAATCATTTGATAACCAAAATCTAAATTAAGTTTTGAAATGTATTTAATGTTGAATTACAAACATATCCGTTGTTTTGTTGTGAATGAAAGCGATTCAGTTTCTACGGTTAAGACATAGTCTATTGAAATGTCTTTGAATGGCATTAAAGACAACTAAACGATGAATAAAATCGTGACAAAAGCCTAACACAAACCAAATGTAAACAATGGCCTCAAAACCACTGTAAGTGCAATTTAATGATAATTAAGAGTTTAATTCAATTATAAAAATGTGGTTAACATTGAATCTAAGAAAAGATTCACGAATTTGTATCTATTTATTGATTTTATACCATTTTTGGAGCTAACGAGTGACCGATTGACACAAAAACAGCCATTTTTGACACTTCCGATCACAAATAAAAGCCGATCCCATAAACTATTTTGCAGATCATTACTCTATGAATATAAAATCGAGCAAAACTAATGCTAATGCCTTTCTCATCAGATTTATTGATCAAAATAATCATTTGATTTCATATCACGTTTTCATACAAACATTTGATTTCATTTCCAAAATATTTTTGATTTAAATGTATTTCAAATAATGTTTTTATTATAAAATCTGTTCTTTAATGAAATTTTAGCCGATCTTTCGATGAATTAATTGTTCAAATAAATTGAGTAATGCTTTAAAAGTCAATGAACTATAAATAGATGAAAACAGAGTTATATTTAATGATTATTTAGTCGTTATTTAAAGTAATTCCTTTGGTTTTAAATGTGTGTCAAAACAATTAAGAGATGTTTTCACATAAATTAATATTGAGATCAATTGGTTTTTAATTGGTTTTCTCTCAACCCATGCTTAAAACAATCGGATTTATCTGAAAAATGATTCATTTGATGATAAAGTTCTTAAATCACTCGAAAAGATCGCAAACAGTATTACAATAATTATTTTTGTAAATAATAGTAATCAAAACGATTTGCTTTTAATATAACTTTAATTTTGGTTTAAATTAAATTTTCAAACATTAATTGAATTTTAAGGACAAAACAACAAAAATATTCATAAAATTAAGACCAAAGCCTTTTAATTCGTTTTTTCGTTGCTTTTAATAGTGACCGAAATTTTAAGTTTTTTTAGCCCAGCAAAAACACAAAATTGAATTTAAATAAAAAACAATCAGAAAATGTTTAATTTAGTCACAGGTTTTGCTGATCTCAAAAATATTTGGCTTAATTATAACGACATTTGATTGGGATTTGGTTTTTCTCGATTTATAATCTCAAAATATATTAATTTTAATGAAATATTTAATAGTTTTTGTGAACCAATTGAGTGAAAAAATCTAATAAAACGAACCTTTAATAAGAAATAGTTGTCTGAAATGGCTCTCAAGAAAAGGTAATTTAAAATTAATGATAGACTCGTTTGGATGAAAAGAGTTTCCAATACTATTATTGAAGTCTTTCTGTGAAATAATAGTTTGCAATGAATTCAAAGAAAAGTTTAATTTGAGATAAAATCTAACTCTAGTTTACTATTGAATTCCGGTTTGAGATACGTTTAGTTAATTAATACAGTCTTTGAATGAATAAGAATTGATTTGAAATCTATTTTCATTACTAACGATACGATCGTTTCGAATATAATTTGTTGGAAATTGAGTGCAAATACAAAAGCGTATAATTTATGCAATTTTTCTAATGATATTTGTTTTAATGTCTCATTTAATTAATATTCATCGCTAACATATTTTATAGCTTTCCATTTATTCTCCGGTTATTTATTGTGATTTTATGTTATTTTAGTTAATGAGAGGCCGAATAGAAAAGCGATTTATCTGTTTATTACATAACAATAATGTCTGCGATGTCTGAATCAGCAGAAGTACAGTCGTCTCAAAACGCAAGTAATAGTGATTTAGTGGAAAATCAAGTGATAATTGAGGCCAAAGGCGACCCGAATGGTGTTCCTCTCATTAGACCAGATGTTGACAATAGTATTGAGCCAAAGACAATAGAGTGCGAAGACAACTCTGAGTCGGAGCGAGACTCTGCCACAACAGTTAAGATTAAAGTCACTCAACTCAATGGTAAGGAAGGAGTGAATGGCATGCGTAGCACCGATACCGACGCGACTCAGGCACCAGATGTTTGCTCAGGCAGTCGACACATAGACGATGGAGTTGACGGTATGCGTGAAGAGCCGTCACAAGACTCTAACACCGCTCAGAGCACTACTGCTCCCACTGATAACTTTGATAATGAAGTGATTATCATTGAAACTGTTGTCAAAACCGATTCAAATGATGTGACACTCATTACCGACACTACCGTTAAGACGACCACTAATTCAAAAAATCATTCGAATGAGACTTCGAGCGAAAGTTCCTCTGATTCCAAATCCGAAAAATTAAATAATAGGAATGTCGACAAAAATAATGACTCAAATAAATTAAATAACAAAACTAATGGTAATATTTCTGATACGATGACCACAACTACAAGTCGTCCCAAACAATTGAAAGGGCTTTTGAAGAAACCAAAAGAAAAGTCCATTAAAACCAATGGCGAGAAAAGAAGAGTTACTTTCAGTGAAACAATGCAAGTCTTCTGTGATGATTGGCCTCAAAGTTTGATGCCACAGATAATAGCTCTTAAATCTCCGACTGATTTCAATTTGGTCGAAGTTCAGGGCTATATGTTTGAGCCTCCTGTTGAGTACCAGGACTTTTTACCGTTCGATCCGCCGCCAGATTATAGAGATTTCATCGCCAACTCTTTGTGTGCTTTCGATAGAGATCTCAGTATTAATTACATCGACGACGAAGAAGAGGACGAATCTGTTCTCAAGTCTAAAAGTGATCAAGATCTCTTGAGTGAGTTCAGTTCTAAGTGGGAGTCAATGATCTTAAACAACAACGAAAGCCTCGAAGAGGAACAGATAATCGGTGTTCTCAAAGAGGATGCAATACTGCAAGCGATCGGTAGTCATATAAGTTTGCCCGAAGAGAACCTCTGTCCGGACGACTTTCCCGTTCATTTTCAAAACAAAACCAGTGATTCAAATGTTAAGTTAGCGGAGAGTGAGTTGAGTGACGTGACGTCCGACGACGGCAATGATTCTAGTCCTACAGGATCTCTACAAGACATTCAGAGTGACTCCAGTATTACATCCCAAGACACTATTATTATGATAAACACCGACTCAAATGAGAACAGCGAAAACATTGAGTTTTACTCCAATAAAAGTATTTTCAAAGAACTTAACGCTAAAAATAGTGAAGACATTAATAATTCAGAGAACAGTGAAAGTGTTGACAATTATCAGACTAATAGTGAGAATAAGTCCGACTCATCGAACAGCTCTTCCCAGAAAGCCATCAATTCTGGAACAACAGAACATTTCAATTGTGAAGAAACGAACGAATGTGATTCAGTCAGAAGAACAGTGGAAAATGTTGTCTTTTCTCCAGATGTTACACATAATGTCCAACAAAATCACGTGAAGACAAGTGAAATACATGAAAATGATAGTTATGATGAGAGAAACCCCTCAAATGCTGAGCTCAATAGTGACAGAAAACAAATCAATTTGTTTACTAACGAAGAAACCAATGATTTGCGAACAAATCACTCGAACTCTTTTAAACGTAATCTTCAGTTCTATGAGAATATGTTTTCCAATAATATCGACAAAAGTGATGACATCACTAAAGAAGAGAAACTAACGAAACAAAGAGTCAGTCATTTCTTTATAGAAAATAATCCCAAATTTCCGATAATTACTCAAACGTTTGGAACTAATGCCGAAAATAATCAACAAATTAGTGAGTCGTCGATAGAAGTCAAACAAATGTCGAATGAAATTCCCGACAATAAGTCATCAAATGTTGAGAACACCCAAAGTTTGAACGTCGCTCCTAAGGCACCGACACAACAGACACAACCACAGCAGACATCGCAACCAAACAACTGGTCCGCCGACGAGTTTATCATTGAATATACCTCAGAGCCCAAAGCTTTAGTTCCTTCGAAGCGGACGGCCTCACTGTCCAATTTCGCGACCGCACAGATGACTATTAATCCGCATATTTTGCGAAATAATCCGAACGTTAATAATATTCAATACCTTTCGCTGAAAAGAAACGGCGAAACTCCTAAACAATGGAACGCATATAATATTGATTCGCAAAACAGTTCGCAAATGCATTATCCAAACCCAAACCCACCGATTCAGAGGTCTTTGTCCCCAAACCCGCCAATGGTTTCGGCCCCAATGAGAGCGGCATCTCCTCAGCAGACAATTTACTATCAGAATCCACCGCAGTATACTCCTCGTTATCCACCCACTCATACAATGCCAGTCCATGTGATGTATAATCGGATGTCTGGTCCCCAACCTATTCAACAAAGGGTTAGTCTTCGATTACCGATTATGAGCCAAACGTTAGGTCCACCTCATAAGAAACCTCCGCCCTATCACTATCACATCCAACAGCACACAAATGATTTTCCAAATCCAAGTGAAATTCGACGGCGCGATGGTCTCAACGCTTACCCACATGTGATGAATCAGACGCCAGTACCGGGTGCACTTCCTGTACCGCCAATACATCATAATAATCAAAATTTGGCGCAAAATCCGTCGTCACAAACCATGACTAAAGACGAATTGGAACAGTTTGTACAGCAGGACATCCAAAGAACTGAAAGGATTAAAAAACGATATTCGATGACTGAAGAGGACGACCCATCTTTTGGTTTCGCCAGAAGGCCTTCAGTTCGCGGAATTCGACCTAAATTCGAGTCAACCAATGAAATACTTAAGCAAATGCAAACCCCAAACACTAACAGTTCCCAAATGGCCGGTTCTCATATGTCTTGGCCTCAGAATAATTTCTCGAATAGTAATAACAATTTAAGTAATAAACAAACGATTCAACAGAACCATAACAAGAACCAGACTTTACAGAAGAAACCACATATCGTTCAAATCAGATTTCAACCACAAAACCCGATGTCTGTGAAATACGCGAACGAAAGCCCGGATTCAACTCAATCGCAACCATCAAAACAGACTAATGGTCCCCAAACCAGTCGAACTCTTCCGCGTCCGTCTTCGCTGGTAAGTCAGTCACAGATGAATGCCATTCGATCGGAAGACGGGTTTGTCATTCGGTTGCCGGCGAATGTCAATCGAGACCAACTCAAACAACAGATTCAGAGGCAAATTGAACAGCAATTCCAGTCTAAACTTAAACAAAAGAATATTTCTTCGATGCCATCGAATGCTAATCCAATGATGTCTTCCAACGATGAAAGGGGTGCTCCAGAAGGGGCCAGTTCTTCTCCTAAACACACTTCCGATTTATTATTCGCAAAGAATTTGAGTTCAAATTCAAATCCAGGCCTCAAATCGAGTGAAACGACAGCTAATAGACAGCAAACTAATGATACAAAAAAACTAGTCATTAATCCCGAAAACAATACTAAGAGCGAAACGAATGATAGCCAGGGAGTCATCTATTATGCGATGAATGTCTGACACAATCGCACAGCTATTCGTTGGACGCATTTTATTTGGTTTTTACTTAAAAATTATATTTTAATTATCGTTCAAACAAATGATTAATTGAATGGAAGGTATCGTCGAACAGAATCTGATTTCTCCGATGGTTTGAGTTCTAATATTTATGGCTTTAAAGTGTCGGCAGATTTTGTCGGTAAGACTCACACTCGACGGAAGAGTCACGCAATCAAAAAGTGTAAGAAATGTATTTTCGTTTATTTAATCTTAAGATTTGGAAGGAAAGCACACAAATTATTAATTAATTGGAAATATTTTTCATAAATTTTCTGCTCGTTGTCTCTAAACTGGATTTTTCGGCAATTTTTTAAAAGAATGAAAACCTAAGAAAAGTTTAAATTTTGATTATTTGATTTGAGTCCTATTCATAAGCAACTAATTTGAAGTCCGTTTCCATTGATTAGAGTCTGAGAAAGCTTTTAACAGAAACTAATTGTCATTATTTATAGACTTCTAATTTTAGATGAAAACAATACTATTATATAATTACCTCAAAAAGACTCATAGATTTTGCGAGTTTTGATTCTTTTTAGTTTATTTCTATGTATTATATATACCAAGTGTTGAATATTATTATATAATATATAGAATATATGATTAACTTATGATTTTTGAATAATATTTTGAAATAACATTTTATTTACAACAAGAAAATTATATATAAATTTATTTCTACATATTTTTTATTTTCTCATTTTGTTCTCATTTTTTTTGTCGTCACAATTGAGTTATCATTTTATTAGAACAACATTTTAATCATAGATTTATATTATAATTATATATCAAATTAATTGAATTTTTGAATTAATTGTTAGCGTTTTTATTGAGAAAATAGTGAAGAAATTTGAAGACTTTGTTATAAATAATCTAAAAATTAGTTAAGTTTTGTTTCTTTTTGATCGAAGAGATACTAAACGTCTCTATCGACTGAAGAACTGGTAAATGAAGAAAATGATGCTTCGGATGAGATAATAAGTAAAATGAATTATCGATTTTAATATTAAAACTTAGTTTAGATTAAAAAAAAAGTGCATAAAAAATATGATAAAGAATTCGGTAATAAATTGTAACTCAACTCAAAGCTTAATATTTCTTTTCTTATTTGAAACGAAGAAAAACTGTTGACATAAATATTAGTTCCGGTGATATAAACAGCAAATACTAAGAGAATTCAAATAATAATAATATAAACTTTTAATATAATTTATTTTTTGCGAACACCTATTAATTGTGACATTCGTTGTCTTCAACTCATTATTCAAATGAAAACATAATTTAAGGCAAAGTTTTTGTTGAGTTTGTTATATGAAAAATGTATTACAAAACTGATCGTTGAGTTTTGATAAACAAGTTTTTGTTTGAATAAAAAAGTCATCGAATGTTTGATTTGAATGATTAAAAGTCTGTTAATTTTGAAATTATTAAAACTAACAATTCTTTTATGTTTTCTCTAATGTTTTTGAAGTGCAAACAATATATCTGTCAAACAAATGATTCTTATTATGAAATGAGTGCCGATTATTAAGAATTTCTTTTCAATAAAGCGCTCAAAACTGTTGATAACAGGCTTTTCTGTTAATATGATTGAAAATTTCTTTAAAAATAAATTAGTCATTGAATTGTAATAATAATAAATTTGAATGAAATATATCTTTGAATTGGAAGTCATTGTAAATGATTATACAGTAAATGTTGAAATAAAATCTCTTTTATATTTAAAATGATTAATTAGTTTGTGTTTCACTCACTTTTAATTTATTTTAATAATAGATTTCAACGTTTTTTTGCCATTAAATAAGTAAGTAACCTTGATTATCTTTTGATTTAAAGTAAACTATAATTTCAGTTTATTCTGTACTATTAAATACAAGTTTTGCGAAACATATTTAATATTTTTGTCTCCAAAATCACGTCATTTGAATTAAGTTCCAAACCATTCATTATCAGACCAAATGATTTTATCGATCGCTCCATTTAGAGCACAGCCTCTCATATATCCCGAGAGAGAGAGAGAGAGAGAGAGAGAGAGAGAGAGAGAGAGAGAACTACTGATGCGGATATTAAATGAAAAGCTTAAAACTGAATATTTTTATGGATGAGTGGGAGAGTATCTCAACATTTAATCAACTCTTCAATCACTAGCAAACAGAAACCTTTTCCTCAATCTATTGATTGGAAGTTTAGAAATTGTCAGTTAATTATAAATAATTTGTCTTCGATTGTCATCTGATGGTAACTCTTGGAAGAAATCTTCATTGAGTGCGAACCCAAGTCATCGACTAATTCTTCTAATTATTCTCCTCTAAAGTCCTTATCGTCTAATCTTTAGTATATCTTTCTCTTTGTTGTTCGCCTTCTATCGAATGACAGGCAAATAGATATCCATTGACTGAGCGTCACATCCATTGAACCTAATATTCTAAACGAGCAAAACATGAGAACAAAGGCCTTATCTCTTCACAAATCTATTATTCAAATTATTTATTCCATAAATTAATGACTGAATTGAACGTCAGAATAGTGTAAACCTTATTTTTATTATTATTTTGAATTTCAATTTTCAGAGACGTTTTCCAACAAATTTATCTGATTTTCACAAAAGAGAGAATTATAGGAAAATGTCAGTCAAATTCCTCGACAGACATATAAACATATCTCTCAGATGTGTCTTCAGATCGGATTTCAGTCTTAGAATCAGTTGAGTTAAGAATTGGTATAAATATTAATTTTCTCTAAAAATACTCTTCCCTTTCATTCTTTGACTGTCAGCTCAAAAATGAAAAGAAAGTGAAAGAGTTTTAACTCTTAGATTTATTCTTCGTTTAAAGGCGAACCATATTAAAGGAGATGTGTTTTGAGAATCTGTGCGAAAATTGTTTGGTAAAAGTTCTCACGATTACAAACATTATTATTGTGACCTCAAGAGATGAGAAGCCATTGCGTGGAAGGACCCATAGTCTGGCCACTTACTATAATATCACGTCTATCTCATTAACATTAGCACTGGTTTTCCAGGGGTTTCACCAATAAAATCAATGGTTAAGTGGAAGGTGCTGCAGGTGTCGCAGACAAGCCATAACTTTGTTTACTTTTTGCTTAAGGCTATCAGCTTTTGTTCAACAAAACCACTGATAAGATATCTCTTTATTAAAAGCTATTATACATTAGTTGAATAAACGCACAAAAAATCTGTCGCTTAGAGTTTGGACACAAACCGTTCCCTTCAGACGTAGTCTCAGTTTATCTCAAACGACTGTTGCGTTTATTATTAAAATTATTTTTTATTTTATTAATAGTCAAGAAATCGGTTTATTTCGCAATTTTCTATGGAATTCATTAAATATATATTTTTGGTTATTCTTATAATTCAAGTGAGTATTCAGTTATTCATTAAAATATCATTTTCTTCAATAAATGATAAATCTCTTTTTGGATTTTGAATCTTTGATCCGGATTATGCCGATCCCTGCAGTTTCCAAACGTCACTTCATTCACTCAGTAATCAGATTCCGAAATCTTTCTTTTTCTGATAGATTTACTTGATCCTTAATCTCATTCATATTCAGTAAATTTTTCTATTCTCATGTATGTAGATTAACCAGGATATATTGATTTGTAGAACAAAGATTTTAATAATAGCTTGTTTTGTATAGCAATTTCAATTCTTATGAAAATATGTCGTAAATTATAATTCATTTTTATTTTTTATTAAGTTTTGAACTTAAAAATCGAAATATTGATAAAAGAGTCAAAAATTGCATTTTTAAATCAAATTTTATTGTTTTTGTTGACTCAGTTCATTCATCTGGTGATCTAGGCCATTATTTTTCACTGAAAATTTCTGATCGAATAAATCATTTTTGATGTGTTCTTTCATAAAAGTGTTTATAAATTTATTTCTTCGGCTGAAAAATCGTTATCGAAATGAAGGAAAAGATTTGTAATTTTCAAAACTCAATGATTAATGGATTTCCAAACCTAACAATAATCGGGACTCACTTTAATAGTTATTTCATTAATTTTGTATTAAACATAAAAAATCAGTCGATTTCGTGTCTTATTCTACTCATTGTGTTTAAGATAACGAACATTTGTGTGGATTTGTTGTCGAGCGCCAAATGTATGGCAGCTGTTCTTCTGATAACAATTACGGGTCGACTTCTATATTGTTTAAGTGCTTATTCATCATCTTTTGTCATATAATAGCAAATAAGAGACATTTTTGCATAAATCGCATGATTTTATCGTTCATTCCTTATAATGAGAAACAATAGTAAGACATTCTTTTAACCCAATAATTACGAACAGAATCTTATTCTTTGGATTAATTTCAGGAGAAAACGAGTTTTGTTTCAATAATTTTATTGAAAACAATTTATATTTTATTATTGGATTCATCAGATTAACTGATTTATCTTTGCAAAAATTAATGAAATGTGAATAATCAATAATCATGTTCAAGGTTTCAGATGTGAGTTTATATAAAAATTACTTAAAAGGCAGAGGCAAAACATACTAAAATTGTAGGCAAATAAATTTGAGATTGAATTTTAGCTAGTTAACTTGAAGATAATTTAGTTTAGGACTGGCTTATTTCCGATTTTTTGGCCTTTTCTTAAAATTCTCTAAAAATGAGCCTTTGTCATTTTCCTGGCGCTATGTTCGAATAGTAAGGATAAACTCTGGGGTCTCACTCTTGTTTTCTTTGAGCATCGCTCAATTTAATAATTTGATGAGAATTCTCCATTATTGTAATTTCAATTATAATTATTATTATTATTTTGTGTTTAACTTGTATTTGGTTTCATGCAATCGATGCAAAACTAATTTATTATTTCCATTATATGACTTGTTTTCCTTTATTAGTCTGTTCTTAGGCTAAGAATTATTTGAATCTAACCCTTGAGAGGCAATGGTTTCAAGACTTTGAATCGATGCAAAACATTGATCGCAAAGTTTTATTGCTTATACTCTCGAATAATAAATTAGAAATTAAGCAAAAATACGGAGATTTTATGGTCCAATATATTCGATGAATTGTCAATCAATACGAAAACACATTTGTCTTTGAATACAATAAAAGGTTTAAAAAACTAAAACACATTTTCTGCTCTTCTTTTAAGTAAAAGCTTTTTTTGACAGAAATGATTTTATGGGTGAGTTAGGGCTGAATAAAAACTTTCTTCGAGTTAAATAGAGCGCAAAAATGTCTCAGTTATCTTTGAAACGTTGTCTCCAAATATTCAATTGTTTTGAAATAAGTCTCACAACTAATCACTTCTTCACTCAATCATTGAATTAATATAAATAACTCTAAAATCTCTTCTGATTTTTGACTGAAAACGTCTGAAATACAAAAATTAATTTATTATTCTTTGAGTTTGTATTCGAAGGAATATAATAAATGTCTATTTATTGAAGAACAACCATATGTTTCTCAAACTTCCAACCGAATAATCCTAAAATTGCACAATGAGCTAGCATGTTTCAGCAAAATTGATGTCTTTAAATAATGCTCTTATCGATTGATTTACTAAAAAGTTTTGAATATTTGCTTGCTCATTTATCATTGCTATGCATCAACTTATGACTATTTGTTTTGTTTTTTAATAGAAAGTTATTTTCAAACATGAAAATGAACACAATTATTGCCTATCCTTCCTTGTTCAATTAGTACTTAGCATATTATGTTATTTTAACCAATTATTGTTTTTATTTGTTTTTTGGGAAGACTTAAAATTATTCAAATTTTGTTAAAGCACTGAACAAATTGTCAATGGGTTCCATCAT
>JAQGAR010000766.1:0-12285 GCA_034697865.1 Oribatida sp.
TCCCTCTTGTTATCTCTCCTTGTTGTTAAGTAAATCTTAGTGCAAATGGCCCTTAACAAGAGAGAGGTTCGACTGTATTTAAATTTTTATTTCAAACTTGATAAAAAAAATTTAAAGTCTAATCAAGATCATTTATTTTATTCAAAATCTAAAATTAAGCTTGACCTTGTTTTCTTTATTTTCAATCAATTATTTAAATTTAAATATACCTTGAATTTTCGGCCAAATTGGACTATTTTTAATCTTGAAAAATTTATTTTTCATAATTAAATTCGGTCTTTTTTTACAACTTTTTAAAATTTTTAAAGTAAACAAAACTAAAGCTTTTAATCCGATTCGTCTAAAAGGAATTGCTTTTTAGGATACATCCTTGGTAGAAATACTACTGAAAACAGTGTTTTATTCTACAGTATTATTCTATTGTAGAATAAAAACTTGAATAGTGTTAATAATGTTACTCTTGGAATTAACCACAATATTTATTGCGATTAAAAAAAAGTAAAACAATTCAAACCAAAACTCCTTTGTCCGCAATATTCTATTCTATCGATTGAATGGATAAGTTTCGCCAAGATATAATAGTTTAAGAAGATTCAGTAAGGATTTTCAAACTTAGTTTAATGCGTTCATCGGCTAAATAGTGGCCACAAATAATCAGAAATACGCAATTCTATTCTAACAAAGCTTACCACATGTATGCCCAATCAGGAGTCATCAAGCCCCAAGGATCTAGAGGGGGGGTCTAGGGGTTAGTATTGCGAAATTTTCAGCGATTTTCTAGGGAGGAGGTCTAGTCCGGTAGTGTCATGGCCGCCAAAATGATTGGCATTAACCGAAAATTTCTAAATTTGGGTTTAGGCCGGTTTAAACGCCTAAATCTAGTGCAAGTTTATGTTATTTTAGTTATTAACCGGTTATTTCGGCTAAATTATCGAAAATGGAGGACAATGGCCGAAAAATGGCGGCGCTTCTCGCGGCAGCCATTTTTTGTAACGCTTCGACTTCTCGAGGTGTGGTAATTTACCACTGGTAAATCAAGATTTCTCGGCTTTTTGGGGTGGTAAAGGGTCTACCCCTGATGCCTTTTGATGACCCGTGATGCCCAATAAAACTAATTTATTCAGTACAAATTTAAAATCTTGAACACAGAGACTGAAAATGCAACTTGGGCAACCTTGGATAAAAGTGTCAAATAAATCAATCATCAAAATTCAGTTTTATTTAGAGGCACAGTGATGGGGTTGACCCTTTACATGCTCTAGGACCGAATACTTTTGAAATATTCTCCCCTATGATTTTGAAATCCAAAGGTTCGAGAGACCCTGCCCCTAAAAACCGAGGCCTATTTTTTCGCCACAGTTTTCCTTTATTTGGCCAAAAGGCGAATTTAAGGCAAATAAATGTCAATTTAAACGGAGTTTAAGGATTTAAAACTGAATTTATGAACTAAAACTTTTATTAAAAGAGCATTTAATTGTCACAAATTTATTGTATTTATATTAAATATATAATGACATAAATGTTATGACATAACCAAAATTCATTTATGAATAAAAGAGTTTATTTATTGTTTTACACCAGGTTGCTTTCTCTCAAGGATCTGTCACTGCAAAAGTATTTCCTCAGACTTTAATGGAAGACGTGATAAAAAATAATGGAATTCATTTCATTCAACAAAATTATTACCAGGTTTAATTTGTTCAAATGTAATATTTAAAAATTATATACAAAAAAATATTAAAAACAGGGCTTCGAAACAATTCTTAAATCATTTGGAAGTATTTTGCGAAAAGGAATTCAATATTCTGAGCCTTTCCAAGAGAAAAGAAACACAGAAGAAGTCACAGAAAATGATGAGCCCTCCGATCATACGGGTCTTATTGTCGGTCTAATCATCGGATTTATATTATTTGTTATATTTATGATATTTTTGCTGATTTATCTCAAAAGAAGATTTAGTGAAGACATGAATAACTTTCAATTCAAAGGAATGCTAAGCAAAGGCTATTGGCTTAACAAAAACGAAAGACTCAGACCAGTCAGTGTAAGTCCCATAAACACAGTCGGAGGAGTCTATGAGCCGTGCAGTATAGAGGATACTAACGATACCGACGCTCACAAACGACTTCGACATAAGTTGAGTCAAATTAGCGACGAATCGACGTCTAGTGATGAGGAAGACATTCAAGTTATCGAACCCCAGACACAAACTCCAACGCATTCTGTCAACACTAATACCTCAATTGAAAACACAACACTTCAAAAACCCGAGCATAAGGTTGAGACCTCACTTCAAAACAAGACTGAAAGTGTAGAAAACGTTTGAAATAATTGCAATTTATTAGTGGTTTGACATTCAATTACTCAAATCGATTGAATTTATTTGAAAATATTTTAAAGAAATATATTTACGACAATCTTTACATTTTATGGCAAAATTGGATGACTACATTACTTAGTATTATGAGTTGCAAAAACATTATTACCTGAACTCATCCCTAAATTATACAATATTTTACAATACATTTTATTCTATTGAGTAAATTATTGTTCTGTTCACCGTTTGAATAAATATTTGCATAAATACCTGAAGTAAAGCATTTAAATAAATTAGTTTTCAATCAAATAAATAATTTTGTTGTGAAATAAATAAATAAATAAAAAAATACAAATAAATAAATGAATTAAAATGATGTCTAATTTCTTAAAGTAATTGAGCTGACAATGAATTTGAATCACAGAATATCCTAGTATAAAATCCACTCCATTTGAATGATGATTTTTCAAACGAACTTTTGTCCAAAGAAATGGATTTTCAGATTTTTATTTAGAAAACTATTGGTTCAAAAATTTGAAGACTTATTTCAAATAATAAGTTATTTGAGGCAACTATTGAACTATCGTTTGTTTTTTCTGTTTCTGAAGCCGAAAAGTGTGGGCGCTCTTACATATACAAAATCGCCGACAAATTTACCAAAAGACATAAACATATCTCCCATTCCGTGTGCGATACGAATACCGATCGGCTGATTGATTGCTTGGTTCTTATTTTCTGTTTGCTTTTTGTGTGGAGAATAACGAAGGAATGGGTCGTCATCTTGAGTGGCCAGTCGGAAATTATTAACGAACTCGTTTTCTCTCAACACATTGACTATTCTTTCAGGATGGTTTGTGATTATACCGTCCACACCCGCTCTGACAAACAATCCAATTAAACATTTAAACCACTTCTCAATTTATTTATAGGTAAAGACAATACCTGAGGGATGACCTGATATTGACAGTAATATCAACAGTCCAGTGATAAACCTTGTCAATAAAAGGGTCAGGGCGCATCATATTCATCTCATCTCTTCTTTTGATAGCCGATGTAAGTCTTCCCAAATTATAAAATGGACTCAAACAGTTGGTGCGTCCATCGCCCTGCCATATATTCTTTACTCGACCTACTCTTTTCCACATACTCTCTAATGTAAATAAAATTCTAAATTTTGAGATAATAGAGAAAAAAGAGAGAATTGCCTACCGATCACAAAAAGGGGATCATTCATACCGACGTCCCAACCAATTATTTGGTTCAAATGATTTAATTTTCTGTTTTCCAACTCATTCTCAAAGCCTAATATGAAGTCATAATCAAAAACATGTCCAACGGATAGTAGAAGTTTAACCCTCGTTGGGCCTAATTTCTGATTGTACAAGTGATCGGTGATCATCGCAGCCAATTCTTGACCCGACACAGCCTTAAGACTGGGAGGCAGCTGAGAAATTTTAAGGTCAAGAAAAAGAAGAGCCAAATTACGTCTATATTTAGGATTACCTAAAAATAATTAAAAGTTTTTGTGTGAAAATCAATAGGCAATCAAAGATGGTTAAATAGGCGTGGTCATTTACGGCATTGCTACTATTAAATATGAACTATGCAAATTAAGTGCGAAACTTGAGCTTAAATATCGATCAAATGGAATACGAATCTATTAATTGGAGAAATAATTCAAATATAATTCATAGCATCGAAATGTGTTTAAAAGTTTTTATAAATAAAAAAGAGATAATAAGCATGTCATAAATTATAAAAATATGCAAATTTTATATTATTTACTGAATGCCTCAGAAGATAAAAATACCAGTTATTTGTTTCAACTCTTAAGGGATGATAATTCGAATTTCAAGAAAAACAAATCAGATTTTAAGTATAGTATAACCAAATTAATTAATTATAATTATATGATATAAACTTGACTGATAACATACCAGGAGTAGTAATGTCTCGTATATATCCTAAATATTTGGGGAAATCCTCCTTTTCAGTACAGTGTCTGAAGCAGTCACATGGATATCCATGGTAAGTATAGATAGCTGAACCATTAGTCGAAAACGTAACGTCAGCCTCAATGGCATTGGCACCCTCTGCTACATAGTGGTCGACCTCTCGAATCGAATTGACCATATGAGCGATGTTATAGAATGGCCGCTTCGAGGCACTTATTATTATCAGATTCATATCCATCACAAATAAAAATACAAACAATTGACTGTATTTTAACATTTTTGTCCACTTTTTCTCATAATTTGATTCCATTCCTCAAATCAATGAATATTAACTGTAAAATATATCAAGATATTTTTCAGATATATTTTCAATATATTACTTTTATACTTGATAAATCAGGGAAGGCCAATTGGGAGAGTCATTTTAAACCCCATTGGAGTAGAAAAATGAGAATTTACTCTGGCACAGTAATTGAACAAAATTATTGTTTACATTAAATTAACTTTAATTTAAATGATTTAGATATGTTAATAGGTTTAGGTCGCAAACAAGACAGTGAATTCAACTAGGGACAGCCCCACCTGACCCCATAGAATGGAATGGCAAAAAAGCTATCCCCTAAATCCCTCGGGGGCTAAAAACTATGGTCATCCCTATAATCCAGATCGATCAATTCTTTAAAATAGCAATATAGAAATTAAAGGTTTATTTACAAAGAAAGGTGTTTCGCTCAAATGTCAATGAATTGGTGTCCCCTTCGACCCAAGTTTGAAAGAAGGCTAATACGGAAAACTACTTTTGTTGAGGCCATCGATTAGTAGTCTATTGAAAGCATATTAATCATTTGGATCCGCCTCTAAATTACTTTCATTGTTTACATTGTTTTATTCCAAAATTTTATTTTTTAAATGTTATAATCTTGTTTTTATGAATACCGGAAAGAGATTGATCAGATATTTATAGATTTAGACTCTAAATTTTAGAGAGAGGCCTTTTCCACTGTGGCACGACTCCAGGATATTTAGATCTTATTCTTAATTATAGATAGATTTCAAAGTAAAAAATGGAGGAAATTTTTTATAACAAACTAATTTTAGGCATTTTCGCATAAATACATTCTAACAAGTATCATTAAATAATTCGGAAAGAAAGAAGTGTCTGCACAAATTCGTACAATCAATAAACTCATCAAACATTCGCCAACTGAGAAAAAATCCCAAGTGTATTAGCAAGTTAAAATGATAGTCATTCGGGTGGTAAAAAATCTTTACTAAAGATTATTATATAACAATTATTTTAAAACAACTTTCTCTCATTTATTACTGGATTTGATAAATGTTGATTTTTATCAGGATAGTATTAGAAGCCACTGTAGGCAAACACTATTAGGCGATAAACAATTTAATAGATTTCGATTCGATAGTGTTTTGCTCTTTACTTCGTTTAACAAATGTTAGAGTCAATGACCGCAAGTTATTCGCAAATTTTATGGTTAGTATTGCCTCAAAATTGTTGACTGTTTTGTTAAATAAGTATTACTTAAGTTCAGTAAACAAATTCAAGGATTTAATATTTTTTGCCGACAATAATTTCAAGGATTATAACTAATATTTAATAAACATTTGAGAGAGAGAGAGAGAGAGAGAGAGAGAGAGAGAGAGAGAGAGAATTCAACAATGACACAATGTGATATACGTTTTAATCATAGATTGGCAAAGGTTGGTAAGTTCAACCCCCTTGAGTAGAAAACTTAAGATTTACCACTAGAAAATTAAGGCTAATGTAGAATAATATGATCGAAATTTAATAGTTTTGAAGCGTTTTAAAATTAAAACTAAAATAAGATTCCCCACTTCACCCTCCTCTGAGTGGAAAAGCTCTGCTATCCCTGATACTCTTAAAATTCAAAAATTAATAAAATCAATGTTTGATTGAAACACCCAAATGAGTATTTCCAAGAATATCTCAAGTGTTAAATTACTTCCTGTCTTAAATCAAAGAATATGTTTGGGATAAGCATTTAATATTGAATGTGATTCCTGTTGCACCTGTCCCTGAACTCTATACCTGATGAGCTGTTACTTAATTACATTAATGAAAAATGTGATAGATCAATTAATTTTTCATGATTTTAATGTTTTCTCAACTTTCATCACTTACTGCTTAACTTAACTTACCACACTTTATATCCGAGTAATTAATTGATAAGATTTAAGCATTAACTCAAAAACGAATGAAATGTCTATTTTTTAAAAACTTTCATAAATTCAAAGGAATGCCTCCGGAAAAGTCAACAAATAGTGTGCGAACTCTATAAAATTGAAATCCTTAAAAACAAAGTATCTTTTAATCTTTGATTTTATGATTTTTTCTATCAAGTAATTGACTTTTAAAGATACTTAACCCGAAACTTATTATCTATTTAACACGAATGTTCACCTTTTTTACGATCTGTAAATTACTAATATACCAATTGATTTTATTGTCTATGATTAAGAATCACAAATGTCTTTTCTAAACTTTTTATTGGTTCAATAAGAAAGAATGTATGGAAGATATGGAAGGAATGAAAGATAATTTCTGGTTTAAATTTTTTACTCAAAAATTAAATCATAAAACTTTAAGCAAACCTTTTCGATAAAAAAAAGCAGTTAAACTGTTGAAAGAATCTTTGATTAAAAATAAAACTTAAAAGTTTAAATCAAAATTTAAATCTAAAATTTTTGAACTTTAGATTAAATTAATATGAACTATCAAACAGGAGGTTAAATATTATATTTAATCAATAAAATAGTTAAATATTTACCTGCGATCAAACATTTTAAAGTTTTGCACGATATGTTGTATAAATCACCAAAAATATCAATTCGACGAAATATTATTGAAAACTAATTTCAATTTAATCAAAAACCATTCAAAAAGTTTATTCACACAACTATTTGATGGAGCATACCAATTTCAATGAATCGGTCAATAAATCACAGAGATGTTGACCTAGATTATAATACAATGATTTGCTGTTAGAGAGCAAGAGAATAACAAAGATGACATTTCATAATGTGATTCCGATGAATATTATACAATAAAAAAATAAATTGTCATTTTTTTGCAACAAAAGTTAACAACGAATACCAAGAGTCAAGTTTATCGTCAAAAGGTTATCACTGTCAGAGCCGGTCTCACATCACTATTCGACACGACTTTCCACAAATTAATAATTCACACAACAAAGAGTTTGCTTATATGTGAACGATAAATAAAATACAGGTAAACAGAATGAACAGCACATCATTCGGTTAGCTCTACGGTTGAGAGTGGTTTGGAGTGAACGCGGAACAAAGTAGTCTATCTAATAGTTAATAAATAGACACTAAATTAACCTGTTGTTATGGCTTGGAACCACATTGGCACTTAACTTCAGCCCAATATTCCGAACCCCTTAATTGAAATAATGAAATTCGAAGAATGATTCAGATTTTGAAGACTTCTTAATTGCTTATCTGATAATTGACTTATAATATGTGGTCAGAATATAGAACCTGTTTTTTCAAAAGTTGTTTTCAAATAATGTTTCTGTTTTGACGAAATTGTAAGGAAGCGTTGCATTTGTTTCATCAAATTTTAAGTAATTTCATAGCTTTTACTTACGTTTCATAACATAACGACTAAATCTATAATAACATTCATTTCTATTTCAATACAAAAAATTTTCGAATACTCATTAAAGTACTCATTAAATAATTTTGAATTCAATTAGTTTAAAATAAATTAAACATTTAAACAATTTGAACGATACTTTAGAAGAGAGGCCCAGGTATAACCAGACCCACTCCTAAAAAAGCGTAATCAATAATTCCAACGATTCATTCGAATTATAGACTGTTTTAAAATTCTTTTACTCGCTGTTAGGATTGAAAAATAAGACTTTACTCGCATACTAGTAGAATTTGAAAGTTCAGGAGAGAGGAGTCGTCAAAATTGCCAATTTCCGCCACTCGTATTATATTCTTGGCTATTTTTTAGCGAATAATTTAGCGAATAAACCCAATTAAAAATAAAATGAGGATGCCTAAACCCTCTAGAGGCTCGGAACTTGGATCCCTTAAAAAGTTAAGCCTAAATTCCTAATTTAAATTTCAATCATAAATTCTAACTTAAAATTGGATATATATATGAATTAACAAATATGTGAATTTGCATCCCCTGATCCCATGACATAAAAAAACCAAATAGTATTTTATCGAAAAATGAACAAAAAATGTGCCAAATATTTCTGAGAATTTAGATTTTCAACTAAATATCAATCGAATAATTAATTTATATTTTAATAATAATTTTTTCAATCAATACTCAAACATTAAAATTAGACTAATTTGATGGACAAAACCATATGTTTCATCAATTTTGGATTTGAGAGGAAAGGGATCTTTAAACTCATACTTAAAGCAATGGTCTGAAAGAAATTCGTTTCATTAAACTTCTGTTAAACTTTAGGAAAAGTACTGAAAATGAATGATACAAATCATGTAAACAGTGTTTAATAGAAGAGTCGTTCGGAAATGAAACTATTATTTGATTCAAATATATTTTTAAGTTTTTGTTTATTAAGTGTTTTAATAGTTGTAACAAAAGCCAAATCTCATAGAACTCAAGTGCCAGAAGACGAGAATACGGGTCTGTATTAAACCTTCTTTTAAAATAATTTGTATTCTATTTGATTGGTAACATTCAGACCAGTCGTGTCTATTTGAGGGCGACTATTACGACGACGGCGAAGAATGGAGTCCCGATTCGTGTACGACATGCAAATGTGTAACCGGCAAAACTCTCTGTGATAAAGAGGAATGTCCTACCCTTGCTTGTCATACACAAAAATACATTCCTATAGGGAAATGTTGTTCCATTTGTGTGGAAGAAGTTTTAGAAGCGGTTAGTATTAATCAAGGGTTTTCAAGATCGATCAGCTCATATTTTAAAAGGAAATTTTTCATCTCTTTATTACTCATCCCCACGCTAGGCAACCTCAGGGGGATCAGGGGGGATTTTTCCCCAAGATGCTGCAAAAAATTTTAGGGGGATCAGGGAGGGGACAATGGATCGGTTCAGCACAAAATTCGGTTTAAATCTATTTTATGAATAAATTTCTGAAATTCGGGAATAAAGTACTGTAAAACTGGGTTTCAGTTCCGCGTTAAGAGTCGATATTTTCTGATAGTTGACGACCCTTTCTTTAGATTCTAGTAACAGATTCTATTGATTTTCTATAATTAATCATTAGAGAGGACAGCCCGCATCAGAAACATCAACAATAACCCCAATCAGAGTGAGTCTTAAATTAACTAAGAATTTAATTTTCAATCAATTCTTATAAAAAAAATTTAAAGGGTTCAACTGGGTCTCCCGGGCCGCCTGGTATAAGAGGAGATCCGGGAAGTCATGGAATGTAAGTTTGAACTCAATATATATATATAAAGATTTTAAGATTCATTAAAACAATTTGAAATTTACAGTCCGGGAAACCCTGGTCCTCCGGGAACCACAGGAGATTTAACCGCTTGGTTTCATAGTTTGGCGGCGGCACAGGCGTCATCAGGTGATAAAGGGCCTCCACTCGACTCTTTTCAATATTTGCAAGCACAAGTTGTGAGTCGTGTTTTATATTTTGTGAACACACGTAAACCCTCACTGTATTGAAAACAGGGCCCCACTGGTCCTAGAGGAGTACCAGGACAGTCTGGATCAGCAGGACCACAAGGACACCATGGACTACCTGGACCTCCAGGTTTACTTTTTTTTAAATATTCAAACAATTTAACTAATTAAATATATTTAGGTGAAATTGGTCCGATGGGACCTCCTGGTCCACCAGGGGAAAGGCAAGTCTAGCACTTGATTTGAATAAATTTGAGCAAGCTATTTTATTTTCCTGCAGAGGTCCGCCAGGTTTGTCAGGAAAAGATGGAGAAAATGGAGAGGATGGCAGACCGGTAAGTACCACTTTAACCGATCATTTTTATTATCTTATTATTATATTCAGGGGCCTGTTGGACCCACTGGAGCTCCTGGTCCAAGGGGTTTATCAGGTATATATCAATATTGATTTATAAAAATACAGAATTAATTCTTTTAACAATAAATTAACAAATCTTTCATAATTTAAGGACTGCCAGGCCTGGCCGGACCAAAGGGTCATCGAGGGTTTCCAGGACAAGATGGTACCAAAGGCGACCGGGTATATTTTTCATTTGATTATTATTTTGCTTTTTGTTTGCAATTTTTGTTCATCTTGATGTTTAAGGGCGAGTCTGGTGAAAAAGGGCCAATTGGAGCAACTGGTAAACAAGGACTACAAGGATTGATAGGACCTATCGGTACAATAAAACCCTCAATAAAAACCAGATAGAAATATACTGATCAAATTATTACAGGTCCTCGGGGAGAGCGCGGACGTGATGGTTCTCCAGGACCTCCGGGTATTACACGAACACAATTAACAATAAACATATCAATTAATTGCGTTTAAAACCTAAAAATCAGGACTCAGAGGGCAGGATGGTCTCCAGGGTCAATCAGGACCTCCAGGATCTCCGGGTTTGAATAACTTGTAAACTAATTTAAAACTGTGATATACTTTTTACTGCAGGAAGACCCGGACCGCCTGGATTTCCAGGAACTCCTGGTATGAGAACTTTTTTATATTAAAATTTGATCATTCATTGTATTTTGAAATTAAGGTGCCAAGGGAGATATGGGACACAATGGGCCGAAAGGTGATCTAGGTGCTCAGGGTCCACGGTAAAAATAAAGCTCTTAAATTTGTTTTAACATTCAAATATTTTAACCTGTCTTAGAGGAGAATCTGGGAAACCTGGAACACCTGGAGAGCAAGGGTTACCAGGAATACCAGGAAAAGATGGCTCTGTGGGACAAAAAGGAACACAAGGTAATATCATCAAGGCCTACAAATGAATATTTATTTTAAAATATTTTGTAGGAGATGCTGGTCAAGTTGGAACTCCAGGATTTCCTGGAGCACGAGGACCACCAGGTAAATAAGCCCAATTATAATTATGAATCATAATTTATAATTTATGATCAATATAAAAATTAAATTTTCTATAGGACTTACCGGCAGCACCGGCCCAATCGGTTCTAAAGGCGAGAGAGTGAGTCAATTCTTAGTCCATTGACTTTTATTTAAATAGGGTTTCAGCAAATAATTGAAAAATCAGTCAAAATATGTGAAAACATATGATATATAAAATAAATTTTGTTTTATAGGGAACGTCGGGTGACAACGGGCCAAAAGGGGAGGCTGGTAAAAAAGGAGATTCCGGTTAGTTACTAATTAGTAATTATTAAACTTAAATCTAATAGAAGAAGAAGTTAATGAAAATAACATTAATTTATTCATTACTCAACTATTAAGTTTTTAAAAAAATTAATAATGAATTGAGATAATGTTACCTTGTTTCAAATAAAATAAGCTTATAATCTAATAAATATAATTTCTTATTCTTGCGAAATACATTTTCTAAATTTTATAAATTTAAGGCGAACCCGGCATTCAAGGACTTCAAGGACAGGCGGGTGCACCGGGCAAAAGAGGAAAACAAGGAGCTATTGGACCAAGTGGTAAATAATTGGTCAATATTTTGAAAATTAAAAAGATTGATAAATGTTTGCATTATAGGTGGACCTGGACCACAAGGAGAAAGAGTTAGGAATTTATTGGAAAGATCAAGGTCATTATTACTAAATTTTGTTATTCTATGAAATGAAGGGCACTCCTGGACCAAGAGGTTTGCCGGGGGCCGATGGAAGTCCAGGTTAAAATTTAATTCATTTCATTTTTATTATCTAATTAATAGACTGAATCATTTATTAGGTTTAAAAGGAGCTCAGGGAGAAAGAGGACAGGAAGGCCCTCAAGGATCAAAAGGAAATCTAGGTGAAACAGGCAGACCTGGTCCTCAAGGACTCCAGGGATTAAGAGTGAGATAAAATTGATC
>JAQGAR010000767.1:0-12278 GCA_034697865.1 Oribatida sp.
AGAGAGAGAGAGAGAGAGAGAGAGAGAGATAGCTTTTCTGCTCAATTATTTATTGTTGTAAACAAGTTATAAATTATAACATTTATTTAAATTAAATTAAAATGTATTGAAAATTAAAGGGTGTTTCTCGATATACGACATCGATGAGGACGGCTTTATAACCACCGAAGAGATGAAAAATGTCATCAAAGCTATATTCAGACGAAGAAACTTGAGACTCGACATCGACTCTAAAGTGGGAGAAATATTTGCTCGAATGGATGTCGTAAGTCATAAATCAATTGAATAAAATATAGAAATGAGAGAATCGGTTGATTCCAATGAAGGAAGTAATCAATTATAGGAAATGAACTCTTTTTGAGTCCAAAATAAGTTTTTCTTAGCAATCAATGGCCACATATTTCCAGATTTTAACGACTTTTCAATTAAACGTCAAATATTTCGCAAAGCATTTCTCAAATGGTTTCAAACCTATTATCAATCGATTTATTTCCAGAATAAGGACGGAGTTCTTAGTAAAGACGAATTTATCCGCGGTTTCAAAACAGACCCACAGATATTAAGTGCTTTAGTGGCGGAACAGTGCGCCTCTTCTTCTGAGCAAACCCTCAGAAACAAAGAAAACAAAAGGGATTCGGTCTCTAAATGAATGGCAACTTTGCAATTGATATTTGATTATTACGACAACTATTATCGCATTTGAGTTCAATTCAACAAACCGTTGATATAATCAATAAATTTATTGAAAAATAATTACAAAACTTTTAAATTTAATAAAATTAAAATAAACTTATAATTAACACTCGATTTAAAAACACGATTAAAATGTATTAAACAATAGAATTGCTATCAATTTATTAAAGTCTTAACCATTGAATAAAATTTACTTATTTTCTCGAAATTCTTTGCGAGCTTTTGATTTGCGATTTTGATGATATGTCGGATGTATTCTTCAGAAACCATTAGTTGATTGTCACAAATTATAGGTATTTCCAACGACTGACAGCTTCGGACGGCGACAATACAGCGGTCGTATTTACTAATAGTCAGTCCCGAGTTCTTAAAGCCGGAACTAATACCCATACTCAATAGCTCTTTAGCTGCAGTTATACCGTTAGCACAGACGTGGAGTACAAATGGTTCCAATTTAAAGGTCACAAAGTTTGGTCTATCGGTGCTGTTGAGGGCAGTCATCACATCATCGAATTGCACGAATGTGTGGCTTATGTACAGCCATTTGACGGATCCCTTCAAATTCTCACTGCTATTGTCGGCTAACAAAGTGATTCTTCCAGAACAAGAACTCGTCGAATAATAATTGTCCGATGAGTTCAATACTTCAATCATATCAACGATGGGCTCATCGATTGATCCCTTTTTACTTAAATCGGTTTTTGAGAGACGATCAGATTTTTCTTTAAGAAATGAAGTTTTTTGAGACATTATTTAATACTTATTAATAATATTAATTAAGTTATTATTAGTATTTGTTGTTTGAGAACAAAATAAATAGTAAAAGAGATTTAATTAAAAGATTGTTTACAAAATTTGTTTTAAAACCTTTGCGTTACGAAAGACTGAAAACTATTGGCTCTCAAAAAGTCAGATGTTTTCCACTGTTTTCTTATTGGTTTGGGTTTTGTTCTCAAATTCAAAACAAATCAAATTTCAATTAATTTAATCAAATTTTGTTGACATTTAACAAGAAATTCACTTAAGGATAATGTCTGTAACTCTTCACACAGATTTGGGTGACATTAAAATTGAGTTGTTTTGTGAAAAGTGCCCTAAAAGTTGTGAAGTAAGACAATTGTCATAATTTGGTTGATTTTATAGATTTGATTGAATTATTGACAATTTACAGAACTTTCTGGCGTTGTGTGCGAGTGATTACTACAAAGATTGTCTTTTCCATCGAAATATTAAGGGCTTTATGGTACAGACCGGAGACCCAACCGGCACAGGAAAGGGAGGAAATAGTATTTGGGGCAACAAATTCGAGGACGAAATACACGCCGATCTCAAACATAGCGACCGGGGAATCGTTTCGATGGCCAACAACGGGCCCAACACTAATGCCTCGCAATTCTTCATTATATACGCAAAATCATCGCATTTGGACTTAAAATATACCGTTTTTGGAAAGTAAGTCATTTCGAGTAAAAATCTATTCATAATTTGGGTTTCAATTGAATATCAGAGTAATCGATGGATTGGAAACTTTGGATGAATTGGAGAAACTGACCGTCAATTCTAAGAATTTTCGACCATTAAGTGACACTCGAATCAATGACATCACAATTCACGCAAACCCTTTGGCCAAATGATTGGCCATTCTTTCAATTCGTTTCATTTTAAATTAATTAATATTTTGTCATATTTTTAGAAATAAATGATTGAAATATTGTTTAAATTAATATTTAATTTATTTATGGCTTACAATACACAACAAAACTAACAATTTTCAAATTTATAAACAGGTAAACATTGAAAACAAGTAAAGACTTAAATGGATTATTAAATTTAATTTTTATGAAAAGTGGACGAAATCAAAGGAATTACGTCAAAGGCTTTTAGTTTTCACTTAAAAGCACAAATGACCAAGCTCTTCCAGATTCAAAATTTGCTTTGAATCTTGTTTTCAATTTATGAATAAGAAAAATGAAAAAGTTATTTATGGGAAATGTGAGTCTTGGATTTGGCACTAATTATACCGTAGAGGTGGAGGTTGTGCTGTTCCCATATGGCGGGGGAATGGCTCATTTTGATTGGAATCAAATTAAATTATAACTTTAACGGAAATATTTAGAAGGTTTCCAAGAAGTGCAATAACTGTGATCGAACCACCACGAATTGAGGTCGTCCCAAACTTTAATGGGCTCTAAAGGATTGTTAAGTTTGCGGCATATTTGGCACGGGTAGTGGTCAATTGAAAGCTCGTAATCTCTCTTCCATTTGAAATATTCATTGTATTGCTTCGGGTTTTTGCTTAAGAATAACAAATAACGGGCCAAATGTCGCGGAGAATTGAAAGAAAGCGCATCTATTAAAGACATCTTTGGGGCGACTTCTTTATAATTGGAACCGCCAAAAACCACAGGAATGATGTCATAGTTGACGGCATTGAAGTATTTCTCAGTGACATAATCGCGACAAATTGAGTTCTCGAAGGCCAGAATAAATCGATAATCTTTGGAGATTTTCTCCAAACATTGCTCCGACATCTTTGGAAGACAAACTTTGTCGCCACACTTTCCAAATACATCCACAGTCACTGTCTTCTTGAGTTCATCGACATATGTTTCTCTGTTGCTATCAGTCCTACAATTACTGGCCAACCATACAATCATTCGCGACTTATTCTGTGCATAATTTACGTTCGGATCAAAATTGGGATTTGGTTTACTTCGGGGTCGAAAAGTGGGCGATAGAAATATATCTGATCCGTAACGATAAGTGGCCGTCCAATTGATAAGCCCTTCGATTTTGTGTAACAAATGTGGTGTATTTGGTGGCGATTCGTGGTGTAAAAGAATATATCTTTGATCCGGTCTTCTATACTGAGGCCAGTCCTTAAGGTCAAGATCACGCAAATGGAATATAACAGCATCACTTTGCTCTAGATAACTTCTATTTGATGTGAAGATACAGTTATTTATTTGACAAACACTTTTGTCATATCTATTCTGGAGATAATCTTTTTGGCCGAAGAATGTGGTCCACAAAACAATTAACTTCTTCTCCTCTTTGTTATTATTATCTGATAAATGAACTTGATTTAAGCTCTCATTAGAAGAGTGTATCCCTTTGTCGACATTCAGATAAGAATATTTTGTGAGTGAAGACAATTTGGAATAATTGAGATAGTTAAATAGAAAACAGTGTAATGCAAACAATATTAAAAGAATGGAACAGATTATTATCACAATTATTAATTTTCTTCTTCTACCTCTGTTTTTGGTCATTTTTGGATTACTTTTATAAACAAAAGAATTTTGTATTATTCGCTTCGATGGATGGGTCGCACATCCAATATTCAAATCTATAATTATTATTAATTTTATTGAAAAAATGTCTTAAAAACTCATATTTGTGTAGTTTTTGTTGATGACATTTATTTGCAATTTGAGTCAGGTATGTCTGATGCAATATTTGATTGTTTTCTTAAATGTAATGTCATTGTTGAGTTGCCTCGGGTTAACAATGACTGAAAAGTGTTTTATAAACTTGCTCTTTTGGGAAATCTGTGATGAAACAATGAAATTGGCCAATTCATGTCTTCAAATTTCAATTAGATTTGAATGACGCGACTCTTTTCAATTTAAAATAATTGCATAAATTTATTGCCATTCGATTTCTTTGAATAGAATCTTATTATACAAACTTTTATTTGCAATTTGTGGTAAAAATTGATAAAATACACAATAAATGAGATTTAATTTAAAATTCACTTAATTTGATAGCAGACATTAAAAGTTATTAATAATGGATCAATCTCGGAATCATTAAACTCTTTTTTAGAAGAGAATTGATTAAATCAATTTATGAATCACTATTAATTCAAATCATTAAAAAAGAATAAAAATTATTAAATATATCGACAAAAAGTATTTATAAACACAAATAAAATCAATTGGTTTGCTGTGAGAGCATGCGTTTGGTGAGATACTCTCCTGGCGTCATCCTCTTCCCTCCTCTCTTTTCTATCCGACTGAAGTCCTAATATCTCTGGCCCTAAGGATAGAGAACAGGAATAGAGCTATAGTAAGATCGATATATGTTTGATATACCAGTTCTTAGCATTAGACCACTCGACTTCTGCTGCTTTCCAATTGAAACAACATAAAGGGTTGAATACGAAAACACGGGCGTCTTCGAAAGGGTTTATGCTATCCTGACCTAACAATCCCCTCTTTGATCGGATTAAATTTTTACTCACTTGATTATTAGGCCAATAAATAGCTCTTTTTCGACGGATAGACCTCTTTTTGACGCCATTGAATAGCTTCTCGGGTATACTTAGAGATGTTTTCGACATTTGGAATAATTGTTGGATTAAAGAACTTTTTTTCAAGTCTTTTACGGACGGAACTAATATTTGCGTTCCTTTTGATAAATTGAGGGCAGATTCTGTGGTATTCTCTTTAATTACTTCGTTTTGATTTGCTTTAAGTCCACAGCCCTCTACATAAGAACTGGTGTCGGACCTACATTTTGTATTATAACTTCCCCTAAAATGAAATCAGTTGGTTAAATCAAAACTCGAATGAATAAAACACAAACCATGCATCGAATCCTTGAAGTCTGTAAATGAGCAAGGCACATTTGATATCATCGCTAATGTTTGAGTCACGAAATTCTGTTTCAATCGATAGGAGCAGTAATTAATAGAATTGCTATTAAATAACGATTAGATATACTAACTATCGCAGGAAGAATCGCAAAAATTAGTATTGTTTTTGCGTCCACTCGACTGACACCACAAGAGATCACTGATTTGAAAAATGCCATAATTACTGCTGCCATCAAAGTTACCGATGCGATTAGCTTTCGTATCGAAACCGCTCTCCCAAAACATAATACAAATCCCTATAAAATTATTGTTTTATAAAATTAAAATTTAAAGGCTATAAAAATTAATCACAAATTTAAAAAATTTTTACATTCTCCTATCTCTTCATATGGAATGTTGTGTCGATTTTTGAGCTCTTTAACCAATTCACACCTCTTATAAACTTTGCCATCGATACAAAAAAGATAAATAATCAAAACCAAATAAAATAACAAACATTTAAACATTTCTTGAAATTAAAATTCAGAAATATATTTGAGGACAGAATTCGACACAAATATTAGTGAAAATGTTTTAAATATGATTTTTATGAAATTGTGATAACTCTACCCAAATATTAAATGAATTTATAGTATAATTAATTACTTTTATATCGAGATCTTTTGTATTGTGTGGCATTTTTTGTTAATACTTTTCCATTAACCTATTTAATGAATAATTTTAATATCCTGATCATTTGAATTGAGAGTGAATAACGATTCAAACGATGCAAAGCATTCACTGATTTTATGATTAAATAATAAAATAGAATAATTCGAAGATAAAAATTCATTACTTATTATAAGAAATTAGTGAATGTTTTCACAAATTAACAACAATTGAATCTTTATTTAATTAGATTCGCCTCAAAATTGAATAAATTATTAATATTTCATAAAAATTTCTTATGAAAACATTAAAAAGTTATTCAATTTGAAACAAGTATAACCAAGAGATGAGAATCCGAAAATGTCCACAATTCCTCTCCCTTTGAATTTATGACAAATATTTTTGAAAGTTCACTTACCTGATCTCCTCAAATCAATGAGCTTGGGAATCCCTGGAATCTTATGTTGAAATAAGTTATGCTTTTGTGTGAACCACTGATTAAATAAAAGAGGAATTTCTCGATTAATTACTTAACTAATTAAATAACATCCAAATAGTAGATTGAATAATAGTCAGTGGATTTCATTTAAATAAAACGATGAATTAGGATCTGATAGTTAGCCTCAAACACACATGTTTGTACTCATTCAATCATTTGAACCAATTATCTGATTAAACTAATTCTTATCAACATCCTAAAGTGACCTTGTTGACAATTTCAGTTTATTCGATTAATGATTGCAATTCTTAAGATTTGTCCGAAATTCTGACTCAGAATACATTTGATGAAACCTCAGGGAACATCACCTAAGGTCTTCGAATCAAGTATCTAACCTCAGAGATATATTTGAAGCAAAAATTTAATGAATTCGAATAGTTTTAGAAAACAAAACAAAAATCATTGCGAAAAAGACTCGGTCGATTTAACGCTTTTAAGTTTGATTTTGTGGCCTATCGCTGAATCGATTTCAATTACCATATTTTTTTTGAAATTAAGTCTTGAAAGTGCACCAAAGTAACTCCAATAAAATGGAGTATACAGGAATAAAAACAACCAATGGGATATGGTAGCGATCAAGTGTTGTATATACCCTCCCTGGTCGATTTCCCAATGGAAGCGATCTTTTTTGAAGTCTTTGTCGAACAGAATGTATGACCAAAAGGTGAAAACAACGGTAACTAAGACAGAAATAACCGAAAGAACGGTGATGAAGAAACGAACCCAGGCCGTCGATTCTGAGTAAACATGTGGACTCAACTGAAATGCAATCCAGGTGTCAATTGCGTAATAAATGACCCTGAAGACGAGATGCGAGAGTGCCGCCAACACATGTATCCAAAAGTGTTCCATGATTCGGAATGAAGCCATTAATAGCCTAGAAACATTCACCAAAAGCAACACAACCAACAAAACTCTGTTACAATTTTCTATCTTTTTTCTTTTTGACGACAATTTCAATAAAACGATATAATATGTGTCCATTATTACAATCCGATACGAATAGTACAGTGCTAATGTGTGTCCCATTCCTGGCCAACAAATTAAGTAAATACTTTATTCAATACATTTCATTTAGTTCTTGCTTATTAATCCATTTAAACACATGTAAAGGCTGAAACTGGAGGCCCGCATTCGCTCAGTGAGACAGTCATTCAAATACGGAACAAACGGATCCACTGAGTTATCCCTAACCGCCTGAATATATCTGTTGATCAAAAGTAAGAGATAAAAATAAGAAATAATCTTCAAAGGAAGAGAATACAAAGTAAGATAAAATGCCGGTTCGATGAGACCTATAATATAAACGATAATTGGATTCATTTTATGTGTTTTGTTATTATTTTTAATTAACGCAAACTATTCATTAAATTCTAATATTGAAAGTTAAGAACAAATTTTCAAAAACCAAATATTCAATTTTATAATTGTTTGACACGAGAAGACTCAATTTGTTAGAACCCAGTATTTTGCCAGAAAAACTTCGAGAATTTATTTGGATTCTTGTAATTCTTCGATCACTTAATATTTTCACAATACCCTGACTTATAGCTCGGGGTCGGGCAACAAAACCTAATTTCGAGAACTATGAGTATCAATAAGTTTAGAGATATATTAAAACAAAACTTTTATTAAATTTAAGTAGTTTTAGAAAATAAAAAAATCAGTCTTCAGTGTCATCACTGTCTATCGATTTAAATATGATGTTCTTATTCTGGTCCACCGCTGACTGAATTTCAAGGTATATGTCTGCTTTGAATTTGACTTTAGAAAAACCCCGAACATAAGTCCACATGAACGGAACAACCAACAACATGAAGATCCATTGGCATAAGGCAGCGATCACATGTTGTGTGTACCCTTCTTGGTTGGATCGCCAAAACAAACGTTCTTCTCTGAAATTTTTACCGGTGAACAATAGGTATGACCAAAAAGTGAAAACAACGGTAAATAACAATAAAATAGTCATAAGTGCAGTCAGAAAGAGACGGGTCTTGCCAACATATGATAGGACAATGTGTGGACTGAGCTGGAATGCCAACCAGGTTTCTATGCAAAATCCTCCAATAGTCAACACAAAAGTAGAGAATGAGAAGAAGAAATGCAACAAAAAGTGGTGATTAACTCGAAATGATGTGACCCCTAACATCGCAATATTGTTAACAATCATCAAACGCAATGAAACGACATTCCAATATATGGCCCGTCGTCTCTGTTTTGATGACAATTGCAAAAAAAGGCGATAATAAGGATGTTTTAGGAATCTTTTCGTCTGATAGTATCGCAATATGAAGCACAGCATATCTATGGAAAAATTGCAAATACTTGTTTGAAACACTTGTTTCCATCAATTCCAAACAAATCTTACATAAGAAAGATCTAAGGGATATAAAAAGGCTGAAAATGGAGGCCCGCATCCTTTCAGTGAGACAGTCATTAAAATACGGCACAAAAGCCACCGTTGAGTTATCCCTAACCGCCTGAATACACCTGAGAATCAAATCACAAGAGTTAAATAGCAAACAGTCTTCATAAGAATTAAATATAATTATTAATTACATAGAAAACAGAACCGAAGGTTCGATAAAAGAGAACAAATAGAGAATAATTGCATTCATTTTTCTTATATTTTGCTTTCAATTAATGCAAACTTTTTGTTGAATATTTAAATCCAAATTTAAGAATAAAATTTAAAAAACCAATTAATCAATTGTATTGTTAATCAGCATGAGAATATATGGTATTGGTTAAACGAAGATATTTATTCAAGTGTATAATAAAAGTTGAAATTCAATTAAAATAAAAAAACAAATGGATTAGAATAGTTAATAATAAATATAAGAGTGAAAGAAGTCAATGATTCTTAGCGTTTGCTTCTCGAAGTTCTTCTTTACGCAATAAATATCGTTGTAATGGAGTTATCAGAATATAAATAGGATTTGTGAACGCGATTAATGTGCAGAAACAGTTGAATAAATTGACCTACATACATAAATACAAACAATCATTTGTTTAGCATTACATTTAAATTACGATAACAAAATATTACCCAAAAAGCATCGCTTGGATATTGAGATTCCCAAACGAATAGTGGGAACTGAAGTAATGACACAACCGATGCGATTGTACTCATTATTCCCAACAAACGATTGAAGTGTTCGCCATTGAATCTGAGTTACAATTTATGTAATTTAACAATCAATTTATGCATTAATTTAATACCTGATCCGAAGATAAGCGGTTCCGACCGCCACAAGAAATGCTCGGAATATAGTCATGAAAACAATTGACGAGTAAATTGCTATTTCATTATCGAAAAAGCGACAAATGAGGCAGGCACTCAGAAATAATGTGGTTATAAATAATGGCCAAAAGCCGGCCCTCACTCTCTTCAGTTTCCTTTCAAAGGGATCGGTTTCTTTGTCAGCCTTTTGAACGCTGGCGTCCATAAGTAGTCCAGCGATTGGTGCCAAAAACAACCCGAGAATCTGTGCGATCCCATAAATTTTTGAAAAGTTGCCGGCTCTTTCAAAATCGTCAGTAACTCTTTGGAGCCACAGATTGAGAGAACCCACATACATCACCATATATGTGATCAGCCATGAGAACCACCACTGATGCAAATTAAAAGCCAAAGACCACAAAGATATCTTTAATGGAAAAACGCTTTTGACACTAGTATTCGTTGCACTGACGGTCAAAGTTGGAGTCGTCTGATCTTTGACCCAAAATATTGGATCCTTGTTACTATTACTGCGATTGGAATCACAATTATTGAGATCAATGTCTTTGGCTTTATTTGTTTTCTCATTTTGTGTCCCGAAACTAATAAATTTTCTTCCGAAATATGGCGACGAAAGTAAAGTAAACTTTTCGAGAGTCACTTTTGGAGACAAAAATGCAAGACTTGAACGAAAGGCATTCCTTTTGAACATCGTTTGAGTGGGAACAACATTTTTTTCGTTGGATTCGTTAGAATCTGATTCTTCTCGAATGCGATCAGAAGGAAGAATGAATAGAGTGAACGGAAACATCAAAATACTTGTTATGGCCAACAGAAATGTCACCGTAAAATATGACAGTCCGAAATCAAACAGATATTTGAGGACCACAAAGATAACCGCTGACGCACAGAACGCACCCGAATATAAACTTATTATTGTCGACCGTTTCGATGGGTAGAGATTTGCGAATTGCATATTAGCAATTCGGAGAGGAACACCCCCTAAACTTAATAGAATTACAGCCGGGAAGATAAGTAGCGGACGTTCTATTTTATAATAAATATAAAAAAAATTAAATCAGAATAATATAAAAAGTTTAGTAAAGGATATTTTTGAAAGAGATTAAGCAACTTTAGAATCTAGCAAATGAGTTAATAAATGAGTTGGTTAGATTAAATATTTTTAATTTGAATTTACTCTAAATATGTTTGAGTCTAACATAATTAAAACAATAACTGGTATAATGTTCATAAACGCTTTATATTGCGGAAATCAGCAAGAATAAAAACAAATTTAAAGGAAAATGAAATTCACAAAACTAATTGACATAATGTCTGAATATGTAATCATTGGGTGATTAAAGCTATTGAAGTTAATTTACTTCTTTTTAAGGACAAATAAGTCATTTAGTCTCCAATTGATTTACATTGATTATTAGTGAAAATTCAAGTTTAGAAATTAGTTTTATATTGATTTTTCAATGTAGAGGCAATGTAAATTTTGTGAATTAAACAATATTGTTACCTGCTGTCGTAATAGAAAGAAGTACTGTCCCGCCAGTAATAAGGCAGCTGCAATCATTTTTTAAATTTTAGTTAATTTAAAAATTAACAATTAAATAAATGAATGGATTGTACCTGATCAATAGTCTGACTATTTTGAGGCCCCATTTCTCAAGGAGGAACCCCCAAATGAAAGCGGAAAACCCCATACAAAACGATCCAATAGTATAGGCCAGGTTCAAAATCTTGTCCTGTCCGATACATCCTCGGGCTTTCTATTGATTAATAAATTTTTTTGATTAGTAAATTCTTGTTTTCAACTATAAGTCGAGAATTTTTTATTTTTGTTCGTTTAAAAAAATGAATTAATGTTTTCGCCAAAGAAACTCAATTTAATGATTAATCGATACAAAAGAAAATTTGTTTCCGATATTCTTTGATTTGCTTTTAGTAAAAGACAAATACAAAACAAAAAGAAATTGAATTAATTTTCAATTTATAAAATTAACTGAATTTTAACCGAAATTTAAGAAAACAAAAACTCACATAAATTGGTTTAAATGAGGGCTGTATTTGATATGCTTCTAACTGGTCTAGAACACTTGAATTCGAACCATTCAAAGGACTCACTAATGAATCGATAAAACCTTTGTTTATAGTCTTTAGTCTTCTTATAAATTGGTTGCTATCCTCTTCATTAGTTCGTTTAAGTGATGAATTGCTTTTTATATCCTCGGTATCATTAAAATTGACATTTTTGTACTGAAATTCATGGTTGACATCATCACAGATATATTGATAGACTCCTTCAGATTTAAGCATATAATTCATTGAAGACCAACCAAGGATTGTTCCACTAAATATAAGATTCTCAAGAAGACCAACCACCAAAATTAATCGTTTCTTCCAAACAGGTGTCGACATTTCTAATGGTTATCTTCTGTAATGACAAATCAATATAAGAGTTAACGAGGAAACCACTTCTTTGAATTCTCTCTGATCCGAAAATTTTTCATATCATTGAAAAGAGCTTGAAATTTTGAATAAGTGTGGCTAATTTTTATCTGCTAATGGTCAGTTTATGTACCCGAAATGGCCACTTGAAATTTCAA
>JAQGAR010000768.1:0-12264 GCA_034697865.1 Oribatida sp.
AACTATTTGAATCGTTTTTGTCAACTATTATAGTGACTATTTTGCCTTGATAAATAACTATTTCCTACTGCTCTGGTAATAAGCAAATAAATACATTGTATATTCTATTCAATATATTCTTATATCACCTTGTGTGAAGCCGACAAAATTAGCCATGCACATTTTCTACCTCAATGCACTGATTCTATAGCTTCAATTCCATTATTGTTTGAATTCCAATTAACTAGCTTGCAATTCTTGAAAAACACGTTATGGAGTTTTAAAAATTACAAATATTCCAAATATAAAATCCATTTATTTTCGAGTGTTTTTCTACACTTAAAAGTATTGAGTAAATCCTATTTTACAAGATAAAAATCTGACGATAAATTCAGTTTATATCCAACCAGGGATGTCCATTCCTCTAAAGTAGGTTAAATAAATAAAGTGAGATTCGTATAATGACAATTCTTGAAGAAATACTATATTGTGTGTTCTCTTGGACATCACTGGAATAATATTACCGAGAGTTGTTCTCAAAATGCTGTTACACTTATTGGGGATAATATTTTTTTCGTTTGCGACTGTATTTTAAAGTATGTGCTGTTCTGCAGATGTTTTGCCACAAACTCGGAAAGACTTTGAAAACACTATTGACTTTGAAGAGCATTTTAAATAGAATTTTCTTTTTTAATTCAATTCAAAACAAATATAAATTGAATGCGAAAACGGCAAGAATATTGCCCTGGCACATTCTGGTACATTTTAATAGACATTCAAATTCTTTGCCAAACAGAGTGAACAATTGGTTTCTGCCTTTATTTCTTTTTCATAAAACTTTATGAGTTTAGCATTGAATTAATGATCGAAATCCGGATGTGAACACAACGTTGTTGGACAGCACTTTAATTCAACTCTTATTCTTGATATTTGCTCTTTTGTTTGAGTCTCTGATGTGACATAACTCAAGTCAAAGCGTTAGGAAAATTGCTATAAATAATACAAAAAGATGTCTAAACTTTTCGATTCAATTACTATCAGTGATACGAATGGTCTCTCATTCAGCGAGTGGTCCGACAATTCACATTTTTTTCTGTAAAGTTAAGGGAGTGTGAAATTTCCAAACTTTGATAGAAGTGTGTCGGACCTAATGAGATTATTCTGCTAAAATTTTAGGAGGCGTACCACAGAGCAAGGGATCAAGGTGCATTTATGCTTAACATCACCTTTAAGATATATTTCCAATCAAAATTCCATAATTCTATGCATAACCAGAGATCCCCAAGGGAGATCAGCCCAAAATCCCCCTGTCGCGCTCGAGGGACCACCTAGCTGGACGCGGTGCGAAGTGCGGCGGCCATTTTTCGGTAAATCTGGCCAAAATGCCCCCCGAAACTGGATTTAAACTGAATTTAGGACAATATAAGCTAAATTAAGTTAATTTTACTGGATTTAAACCGAATTTAGCGATAAAATGGCCAAAATGCCGCCATTTTATTCCCTACCTAATCCCCCACTAGGATTTTTTGGCAAAATTTTCTAAAAAAATCCCCCTGATCCCCTCTGAAGTCGCCGAGCTTGGGGATCCCTGTGCATAACATGCATACATTGATGTACATTCCTAAATAATGACATATAATTTCTAAACTTTTTTCAATGAAATATTCTTCTAAACAAATAATTTTTTTCGTGAGTGAGTGAGTGAGAGAGAGAGAGAGAGAGAGAGAGAGAGAGAGAGAGAGAGAATCTACATGTGTAAATGTGATTTGTTGAATAATAATACATAGCTAATATGTTTATAACAGATATCTTTATACCTTATGCTTGTATTTCACTTATTCTCTATTTAATATGATAATTGCCAAGGGGGTAGCAGTTTTTCATCATGCTCTCACAAAAATTCTAAAGGTTTACAAATTCCATTCTTAATATTTCTTTATTAGGTAATTTTTATATTCCACTTTATACTAATCATAACCATACCGCGGATATTTTGAATAATGCGCTGCTTTTTATACACAGAAAACAAGGTGGGCCAACTTCTTTAAATGAGGAAAACACCTCTAAATACGCAATTGACCTTATTCTAACTCCCTTAGAAGCTGGGACAAACTAATAGAAAGTGTCAACTAGTATATTTTAAAGCCCCCTTACGTTTGAATATACCTTGCACCTTGAAAAAACCATGCAGTATTTGGTTGTAAATTTGAGCCCTTTTTATGTTAACAAAAACTCGTTATAAATACAATGCTTCATTAAATATTAATAAATTGTTTAAATTGTGTTTTATACCAAAAAAACTTAAATAACAGAATTACTCTTGTTTAGAAGCGAATGGTTAACATTTAAACAACAACAAAATTTTAAAAATTTTCTCATTTGGTTAATTTAATAAATTATGATAAAACTTTCTATTATGGGGTTTACAGTTTACCTATTAGGCAGGGAGTTGGAATAAGGTCAATTGTGTACATGATCTTTATGAATAACAATTTTATATAATGATTTTGAATACCAAAATGATTATTATCTGTATAATTGGTCCACCTTGTTTTCCGTGTCTGAAAAGCAGCGCATTATTCAAAAAATCCGCGGTCTGATCATAAATAATCTAGTTAGTACATGGAATTCTGTGAGCTAAATTCTTGCTTAGGAGTTAAATTATACATTGTAATTTCAGCACATGAATTCAACCACAACCTCTTTAAATCAACACCTGAAACAATTGAAAATAAAACCTTGAGAATCAATTATGAGAATAAAAATGAAATGGTCCCAGTTACTACAGGAGCATGACCTTTGATAAAAAAGGATGAAATTATTTTTATTTTCAGACTATCATATATTAGTTGAAAATAGAAATAAAAGCAGAGTTATGCCGAAAGATATAAAAAATATAAATATAAAAGATTTCATTCAAAACATTTATAATTTGGTTCATAACTTATGAATAACGCAAACATTAAATAAAGTGCAAACAAATTGCATTTGTTATTAACGTCAATCAAAGCTTTTTATTTTCTCTGATAAAGTCATATAATTTCATGAATTTTGAGATATCATACGAATATTGATTGGAATTAATAGTTTCCGAATCTATTCTTTATTCTCTAAGTTTAGAAAATATGTTATTTGATTTTATCGGACATAAGACCAATCATTGGAATTATATGTGAGTCGAGAGAAACGGTTTGGATTTAGACCCGTTTTCTACCAAAAGGAAACAATGATTGATAGGACTGACAAAACATCAGAGTATTAGCAAAACACAGAACTTCTGGAAACAGTTTGACTAAACGGTAGACTTTTACAAAACGGAAAACAAAATTTATTTTGATCTTATTTTCGGGTCTTCTCTCTTATTTTCTATTCGGTATTTATTTTCTTAAAGACTCAGATCTGCGAACATATATTAAATCAGTAAAACTTTATCGCAAAAGATTTGTTTTTCAAACTCTTTTATTGCATTCGATGTGTGATTATTGTAAAGACTCGTAAATATCCTGAGAGATGCCGTTAAGGCACAGCACCAGAACTGGGGTCTTCCCTTCTCCCCGAAAAGAGTTTATCACTTACAGGAAAATAGAAAATTGTGTCTTTATTTTTGTGTTCACATCAAAAATCGCATTTATTTTGGGCTCACTTTTTTGTTTTTGTTGGCTTTTGATTATAGATATTACAAGAAATGATGGTTGAGATCGATTACGACGCCGACGGAACCGTCTCTTTGGATGAGTGGAAAAGAGGTGGTCTCACAACCATTCCTCTTCTGGTTCTTCTGGGCTTAGATTCGGTAATTAATATGCAATTCCATACTCGGCTTCCAACGAGTCTTCCGAACAAAATAAAGATTAATTCAATTTAATGTTCGCTTTTATTGTTTATTACTATTATTGATATTATTTTATAGTTAATGACTATAATTATGAGAATCGATAAAAACTTTTTTTGTTTCCAAACAATTTAGCAAACAGTGAAAGACGACGGAAATCATGTTTGGAGGTTAAAGCACTTCAATAGACCGGCTTATTGTAATTTGTGTCTTAATATGTTAGTCGGATTAGGCAAAAAGGGTCTGTGCTGTGTCTGTGAGTAACTTTCTAATTCTTTATGTAATTAAACGTTATTTTCATTTAAACTCTCTTTTATTTAAAAAAAACTATTTCACTCATTTTAAAGCTATTTTATTACCTCTTCATAAAATCTATTGATGAAAATGATATCCCTTTATTTTCAAATTTTGTTTTTAAATTTCCAAAGCTCTATTTTAATTTCCTTACTCATCGTAAATTCAATTCGAGAGAGAGAGAGAGAGAGAGAGAGAGAATTCAGTGACTAAAAAAATTTGTTGGGTTTGTTAGTACTTTGACTTAAATGGTTTGCTATTATTTTTATTTCTTTTTTATGATTACAGTCGAAATAGTAAGTTAACATACTCTCCAATTATAGGATTTTATTTACAATTTATATTTGATTAAATATTTGATAAAATTGATTATTATTTAATAGTGTAGTTAATAAACCCTTTTTTATCAATTGAATTACAAACATATCGAAAAATCTTCAAATAAGTCCTTATATTTGTCCTGAAAGTGAAAGAATATCAAGAAATTTGAAAAAGAAAAGAATATATAATTAAATTTGTTTTCGGACCAAATGTTTCTAAAGAATTTAAAATCATTATAAAATTTGATTATCAAATATTATACTAAAGTAATTTCAGTCAAATGTTGCACTGGTTTTGAATTTAAGTCATGTTTAGACTGAGCTCTTTCGCTGAAACTACACTTTATATGTCGTTTAAAATTAAATTATATTTTCTTATTATTAAATTTCTTGAGCCAACAGATTCTGAATTTTGTTGAGCACTTAGAGCAAGTATAAAAGCATTCATCCCTTCAGGCAATAACTCATAGCATCCTATGTCGATAAAGTCCTACATATTTACTATTTTGAGTCGTTTCGAGTTAAAAACACTTTAATTCTGTTTCTGTATATCCAAACCATTCATTTTCAACTCAATAAATATGATATCCATCTGAGATGATTTAAAATCTCTTTTCTCATTACAGTTTGTAAATATACGGTTCACGAAAGGTGTGTTCAAAGAGCACCCGCCTCTTGCATCAGCACATACTCCAAATCGAAAAAGACATCTCAGGTGTGGAGCGGAATAATTGATTTTATTCATTGATTTACTAATGGATTGTATATTTTGGTTTTGTTCAGTCATTTTTGCATCACTGGACAGAGGGTAACTGCACCGGCAAATGCAGTAAATGCAGAAAACCTATCAAGTCTTATAATGGCATAACTGGACTGCACTGTCGTTGGTGTCAAATGACTGTAAATTATGGAACAAAAGATCTATTCATATATTGTTAACTCATATGGTTTTCTATTACAGTTACACAATCTGTGCGCCTCTCAAGTCAAACCTGAGTGCAATTTAGGCGAACATAGAGATCATATATTAGCGCCGACATCCATCGTACCCATAGTTCTGGTCAGTTTGTAATATAATACCTTAATTGCTTTGTTTTCAATCATTGAATCAAACAATTTTCTATTTAACCAAAAAATACATTGAATTGAATTGAAGTCTAAAAGAAAACTTCTCTGAAAACATGAGACACTCTTTCAATACTTTGTATGAAAAGAGTTTCGCAAACATTTATTTTCGAATAGAAAGTAAACTTTTTAGCCTTTCATTGGTTTCATTCATATTTTTAAGTTTGTTTCCGATGAGGAAAGACTTAAAATATTGGCTGTTTTCATAGGACTAACAAATATCACTCTATTAGACAAACAGAGCAGTTGTTTCAGTGGTGAACGTGTTTAACATCTTCTCAATAATTTCGAATATCTTCTGAATTAAAGGAAGATCACAAACATGTAATCATGAAAAACACATCAAACACATTAACGGTTGAACTCTGGGTTTTCAAAATAGTTAGTATTTATTTAGCCATTGAGTGCTTTATATGCTTTACATTCTGTGAACTTTCCACTGATTTCTCTAAAGACTCGACAAACATATTAGAAATGGCACCGAAAAAGAAAACCAATTTTTTCGCTATGACTTCACTAATCTAGAGCTCCATTTGATTTCAAAACTAGATTTTAGTAGACTTTTATTTGACGTTCAATTTGTTTGTTGGGAAATGTTTTGACTGATTCGTCAAATTATTGCAAAAGAATATTCATTGAAAAAATCGGTCACATATTCAACGAACCGTTTATCAAAAGAAGTGCTATCTTTATATCTATGCTCCCATTATATGCTATCAAAATTTGCCACAAAACCCATTAAATAGTCGATAAGTTTTTTGTTAATTAAGTTTAACGAAAAAATCGATGAAAAATGTTAAACAAGACGAGTTTTATAAAAGAAGACGACTTTGTCTTGCTCAAATGTCTTGCATATATATCCATATTTATCATACAAACAGAGATTTTTCAAAAATCCCCCCTGAGCTGAGAAAATGGCAATTTATCCCGCGAGGCGAAAGTTTTTTGGATTTTATATAAATTGTAGGGATGGAATAAAACATGTTCTTCATTTTGGCTTTGTATTATTCTGTATTATTCACTGAATAATACGTTTTTTTGTTTTTTCCCTTAGCATTGTTAATGCTTCGTAGTGTCGATTTACTTCCAATAATAGCAAATTGTTTTAAATCTACTAAAACAGTCATTTATTGCGATTCTAATGTGGTTTTTATTTCTACATTGCTTTTTACTCAAAAGGGACTTTGTATTATTCACTTAATAATACTGAATAAAACACGACGTATTATACATGATAAAACATCAGCCATCCCTAATAAATGGTCACAATTCTTATGCATCTCTTATTCTAAATACGCACAAGTATTAAACTTGGAAACTCCTTGTACTCTGCGTTTCTCTGTGTGAATGTGAAATAATTTATTGATTTAATTATAAATAATTTCTTCCGCATTAATAATAATAAGTTATATTAAAAAGCATTTAAATGTTTAAATTTTTACCTTCAAATAAATGCAAATAATTGATTTGAAAAATCGATTTTGTTTGATAATGTGCCAGAAATGTGAAGTCTGTCAAACAAAATGAATATAACATCACACGAAACATTCAAATTAGTTCTACAAATGGTATTAAATCGAAAGAATCTCATTTCGTAAAAAACAGATAAATTCTTTTCTTTATTCCAAACCATAGATTTCTAAAAAACATTGCTTTCATTTGTATTTCATTGATTCAAAATTGTTTGAGAAAAGGATTTTAAACTTACGATTCATTTATTTTGTGTTAGTATTGAAGCAAACATTTTAAACATTTATTACTTTCTTAAAAGTCATTCGCTGTGATTGTTATGCTTTATTGAAATCAAATGAAACGGATTTTATACAACTATTCTTTAGAAGTCTTTTCATTGTAATTGAATACCAAAAACAACAAATCCATCGAAAGTTTACTCAACAAAAATCTGATTTCCACTCATATTGAAAATCTATGTCAAAATTTCTTTGTTTTTGCCATTTCTTTTATGGATGAAAGAGAAAACATATGTTATTTTCTGATTAAAAAAATAAAATTTTTTATTCACCGTTTGTTGCATACAAACCAAAAACAAGGACTCAAATGACACGCAATTCAAAACTTTTTAATTAGGAATTGGAGTTTAAAATTAGGTTAAAACAAAGTTAATATTGAAAAAGCAATTCATTCATTTTTTTATGAGATTTAATTTGAAGTAAGAAAAGGAGTGAGTAATATAATATAATCTTTTCATAATTTGCTGTATTTTCAGTCCAACAGTTTTTATTGATCGAAAATTTGATCGAAAATGCAATCGATCACTTGAATCTCTGGATTCTTTACTTGATATGGATTTTCTGCTTCAACCTGAAATTATTGAAATCTATAAAATTGCCAAGACCAGAAGAGAAATGCCTCTAATAAAAATAGAATTTCAATGAGAAAGGCATAAAATTTGACCCTTTTCTCAAAGAGTTTAACAAATGTTTAAAATTTATTGTTTGATTTAAATCAAATTGAATATGAGAATAGAGCTAGTCATCCTGAATCTTACCATGCAAGAATTTTGTTGATAAAGTAAAAGGATTTGAATTGAGGGCATATGATGTGTTAAGTACAAAAGTTGTTACAACATTTTTGTTTTGAAAGATAAATGAAAGATTTTTTTAGATATTTATACAATGAATATAGCTTCTTATTAATTATAAGTGAATTTGTTATCATGCAACTTTTTCTATTCAGAATATCGATTTAAAGATTTTGTCATGTGACTTCACCATTTTACCCCTCGAATTTAGGCCCTTTGAAAATAGTATTTAATAACACATTATAAGGGGTTTTATTTGGTGAAGAGATCGTGCCTAAATTCTTGGGGTAAAGTTGTCAATTTAAATTAATCTCAAGAATTTAGGCACTTTCTCTCCACCAAATAAAATCTCTTATGATGTGTTATTAAATACTATTTTCAAAGTGTCTAAATTCGAGAGAAAATCACATGACAAAATTTTTAAATCTTTATTCTGATAAGAAAAAGTTGAATTATAATAAATTCTTTTATATTCAATAAGTAGCTATATTCATTGTATAAATATCTGAAAGAATTTTTCATTTATCTTTCAAAACAAAAAAGTTGTAACAACTTTTCTACTAAACACATCATATGCCCTTAATTCAAATCCTTTTACTTTATCAACAAAATTCTTGCATGGTAAGATTCAGAATGACTAGCTCTATTCTCATATTTAATTTTATTTAAATCAAACAATAAATTTTAAACCTTTGTTAAACTCTTTGGCGAATGATTTTTATTTGATTTTGTTTGACACTCAACGCAAATATTTAAAATGGTTGAAATTCAATGACTAAAACTTGAATATAATTGAATTAAAAAAACAAAAATGTCATTTCTTCTTTCGTTACATAAATAATCAAAGGTTTTGTCCAATATTTCTTTGGTTTTCTGTTTCACATTCTATTTGATTCGACCTCCACTTGTCTTCAGTCGATACCAATGTTGAATGTCTTTGCCTTAAATGTCATGGGTTAGTATGGCTTACCATTGAGACTCTTGTAATGTTAGTGCTGACCATTTATCACTTGCGTAACACAACTCGACTCTCTATTCATTTATTCATATAAAAAATTGTTTGGTTTGAAAAATTGTTTTTTTTAAAGAGTAAAATATATCTTTTTTATGGTTCGGCACTAAAAATGGAACTCCAATTCAAATGAGTAAAAAATGCTTTGTTTGCAATGAATATGATATGAAAGTATTCAAAGTCATACCAAATCGCTAACTGTAACTCACTTTTAGTTGTCTTTCTTTACAATACATCAAAAGTTCATATCTTTCAATAGTTTGTAATATCATTGAAATTAAATCTATATTCGAGACCATAACTGAGACCCAATTTTAGACCAAAGAATGAGTGGTTTGCGCACTGAAGACAATGGATGGCATCGAGCGATGAACATAGAGTGCATTTCAAAGTAGATTATATGTGATTCTATTAATGATGTATAAATACCAGAGCTATCGCACAGAATAAACATCGCAGATAACTGATGCCATCAATGAAAACAGTCTCAACTTTGGGGAAATTCTCTCAAATGCATTAATTCTTTTCAATACAATTAATACAAATAAATTTCTACCCTTCCTATTGTTCTTTTGATTTACTTGAAGAGTGAGATACAGGCGTTGCACTCATTATTTGGGGTTCAGTCTTATCTCAAAACTGGATTCCAAGATTTTCCAACATTTTGTAATTAATCTTTTGTTCCACTCATTAATATTTTAAGAAAATCCGATTTAACGTAGAAATTAATTCTTAGAAAATAAAATAAACAAAAGATCTGTTATATAATATTGAGAGACTAAAGATTACTCTCTTTCTTTCTCTCTATATTGAGGCTAATTTTTGATAATTGATTCGATAATACACTGAATCTATGGATCATTTGGAATAATCAGCTCAAATCAGATTTAGATTTGATTTCAGCAGTGATTCCTTTCAATTCTTGGTTTGCTATTAAACACTTCGATAATCAGTCCTATTGGTTTATTATTTAAATATTAATAATATTATATTATTTAACTGAATATCCGATTTTAGTTCACAGATTCGTCTTTAAATCCAAGAGATTTCTTATTTTCAAATCAAATTCGATGAGACGAACATAAAACTGATTTTTTCAATTGATTTCCATTTTTTCATGACGAATATTGACCGAACAAGGGAAAATGTTGAATAAATGACAGTATCAAAATAGCCTTGGCGCGTAACCAAAATGATAACCTTAATATTGAAAATCCTAAATAATAAGAATAATTCAAAAGTTTTGAAAGACTGGGCGACACTTTTGTTGCGATGCAAAGACTCGATAGTTTTGAATGAAAAAATGTCAAACAGTTGTAAACGACAGTTGAAAATATGCAAAAATATCGATTCGTTTTTATCATATTTATCAAAATATAACAAATGAAATGAAATGGATGCCAATCTCAGTGCTCTTCGCATTCATTCAATGCTTCTTTTGTATGAACAAAAAAACTTTTAGATTAAAATTTGTTAAGCACCTTGGAACTTTTTTGCAACAACTTATTAATTTAATTTTTTTTTTAGTATTCACTTGAATAAGAGTTCTGTATATTAATAAAGGGATCAAATTGAAGAATTTGTGATATCTGCGGAAACAATTAATGACACTATAATCCACGCCAATCAATAATTCAGTGACAAATCGATAGAATTTATGTACAAAAGTGTTGTCTCTTCTCTCAAAGTTTGTCTTTTGTGTAATCAATCATTTAATGAGCGCTAATAATAACACATTCGTTATATTCAAAGCAAAACTTTGATAACCGCTGAAATGGATATGTTTTGCAATACAATCGATCAAAGGAAAGGCATCTTTATATTTGTGATACGAAATGCATAAAATCTTTTCAATCTTAGTCTTTGCAATCATTTGTCAGATCGATACTGAGTTCCATTCCTCTAATAAACAGTAAATTCTTTTACAATTAATTAATTTCTATCACTCGAAGGATTCACTAAATTTCAAGTAAAATGTAATTTATTTTCAATCCTGAAACGAAACAATGTAACGAAACTTGGTCATTTTATTGAACTTAAGTGCAATATGTTTATTAAAGTTAATTAAATAGACAAATTTTCGATTCAATCGTTTCAAAATTTTCTAATAACTATAAATAAATTCTGTAGGAAAGAAGTTCTATCCTGGTCATAATGACTTGATACTTTATATCCAGGGCTAGCCAAGCTCCAAGCTCTAGGGGGTCTAAGGGGTATTATTGCGAAATTTTCAGGCGATTTTCTAGCAGGGTCTAGCAGGGTAGTGTCATGGCCGCCAAAATGACACGCCGATTCTAAGCCTAAATACGGATTTAAACCAGTTTAAGCGTTTAAATCTAGTTTAAATTGAAGTTAATTTAGTATAAATCCGGGTTTTCCGGTAAAATTACAGATAAAATGGCCGAAAAATGCCGGAAAATTGTCCCTCAGCGCTTCGATTTCTAGGGGGCATTTCAGGATTTTTCGGTTCTAGGGGGTTAAAGGGTCTACTCCCTTGGTTACCACTGCTTTATATCTAATCAATTTAGTAGAGATTACGTCTCGAAAATTCTAAAAATATTTTGATTTGAAAATAATTGGACAATAAATTGTGAGTTATATTTAATGGAAGCTTTGAAAAAATCCATAAAATGAAAAGAAAATATCAAATGTCATTTGTTCTTAAACGACAAAAATAAGATATCCAAGAGTTTTATTTACATTTCAAGCTATCAGGTTAATTTAGTTAATATCTAGCCCTGGCAATCTTATCTTTTCAGTGATCATCAATCAGTGATCATATATTAAGTCTGGAATTTCAGTACTCATTAATTTGAGTGAAGTATTAAAAAATGAATATTTTAAACAAGGTTACCCAGGGGGGGTCAGCCCAAAACCCCCCACCTGACTCGAAGATTTGGTGAAAAACCACCCCCTGATTGCGCTGTGAGGGACCCCCCCCGCCCCTAGAAAAAAAGTGCCGCCGCGCGAAGCAAATTTTTTAGGTAATTCTGGCCAAAATGGCCGCACGAAACGGATTTAAACTGGATTTAAGTCAATTTCAACCTGATTTAACTAAATTAACTGGATTTAAACCGGATTTAGGGGTAAAATGCGGGCAGAGACATTTTAGCTTACCCCCCCCCCTCTAGGATTTTTCTCAAATGCTGGCGAAAAACCA
>JAQGAR010000769.1:0-12257 GCA_034697865.1 Oribatida sp.
GAGAGAGAGAGAGAGATGGAGAGAGAGATGGAGAGAGAGAGAGAGAGAGAATTGATTTAATATTCTCTAAACTAGTCTTCGTTTCTCTTTTGAAATATTTGTTTTTGCGTTGATTGAAAACAATCTCTAATTGTCTTCACTTCTTTCTCTCTTCAATCTTATATGACATAAAATTTAAGTGAATTTTGTTTGAGATATGATTTTTGAGTTAAAAAGTTTTAAACGTCAATACGTAAGAGATATCGATTTTGGACAATACTATACAATATATGGTTTGACTGAATGGAGAATTGGTTCTTATGCTCGTTAGAGAAGTCTTTTTCTATTTCAAAGTCTTTTTCAGTGTTTAGGCATTGAAAGGCATTCATTGAATTGAAAAAATATTTATTTATATTATAAAGCGTTACGATTATGGGATTAAAGACAATGAGATGTCATTACTTCATGGGATCTGAGACCACAGAAAAGTCTTTGAGAATTTATGAATTGCTTAGTTTAATGAATTGAATATTCAATACAAAAATAATTAATGACAAAACAGGAGAAAAGAGTGGCTCTGTTTTCAGACTCCAATACAATTAATTGAAGTGATTTTCTTAATTAAAAGAAATTAATTCGAGTCGTCGTTAGAATAAGAAATTTGCGTTTGGAGTCGACTTCATTATATTGAAGTACACGACAGACAGCAGTTTTAACTTTAATTCACTTATAAGTTATTAGAAATTTAATAATTTCTCAGACATTATATCAAACAAACCATTTCTGTTGCGAACCAATGAAGTGAACACAGAATCGCAAACTCAGCAAAAAATCTCAACATTTAATGAACTGAACCAATAAAATGATGTTTTAGTAGAATATCAAAATATGATCACATTTTCCATTTTCTATCGTCTTAACGACCAATTAATAATACAATTTATGAATTAAATTAAGAATTAGTGATTTCATTGCTTCCAATAATTAATTATTCAAACACTCATTTTTCATTCAGTAGGATATATATGAAAATATTGCATTTAAATGATTTAAAATTTTTATAATAGCAGTGATTTTGATTAAAACTGAGAGAAATTGATTCAAATATAATATGAATTATGTATTGAATAGATTTAAACAAATATTAAGAGCAAAACATAAATAGGATAATGAAATTCAAATGTAGAGAAAATGCAATGAAAACATTAAATAAATGTTGAATATGTCAGCTCATAATGAATGGCGAGGAATGGTATGAATGCGATGAGTGATCGGTAGACTTACCCGACAGTCATCACAGGTCCAGATAACAGAAAAGCCATTTTGACAGTCGAAGCGTTCGAGAAGTGAATCGTATTCACAAATCAGTTGACTGACTATTTTATCAATCATTACTAATTCGGTTAATATTTGTTCACACTGTTGACTATCTTGGCTATGGCTATTTTTCCAGGCGTCGTAACTGAGCACACTTACTAAGGGATACCGGTCACAATATTTTAAATGATACTGTTCCAGAAGCCTGAGTCTTGTCTGGCCCGGCGAAGAATCACAGATGCTTTTGGCCGATTTCCCGTCCAGGAAAAGGCACTGATTGTTGGAAACTAGCAATGAGTCCAAAAACTTGGGTGCGGCTGAGGTAGCGATCGGGCCATCAGTGGCTCCGGTGCCTATCTGTGACGTTGTAGTCACTTCATTGTTAGCAATAGTCTGTAATGTCTTTAAAGCTTTTGATCCATTTGATGGCAGACTATTAGTGGACACGTTATCAAAAAGAGTCATATTTTGATCACTTAAAGTACTCTTATCTCTGACATGAGAAGTACTGATCTGACAAATGTCAGTCCTTTTGGTCAGTTCGCACACGGCTTCAGGCCGATAGTCTTCGACGAACTCCCGGTGCAACCACTGGCTAAAGTGGTATTTGAGAGGCCAATGGCTGCTATACGGGTTGGCGGGATTTGTGGCTGGCCCCACGAAGGGTGCACTGGTCGGACGTGTCGGAGCACTTGTGGCACTGGAAGCAAACCTATTCATTGTCATAAGTAATAGGGATGTGATGATAGCACACATCTGTGGAAAAAGTACAACACTTATTAGCCATTTGTCGAGCGCTTCGTTGAACGGCTTCTTCAATATACGCCTCCCATGTCTAACAGATAATGTCATATTTCATGGGATTAGGGCATGGATTGGGCCAACAACGGGGACAACAGTCGTTCCAATTAAACATAGAATAAAACAATAGGTATGGCGTCGAACCACTAATAATAGATTTATTTTGAATAATAGATATAATTTGTTTTATATATTAACTATAAATAACTAATTTGGATGAATGGCCACTGGTCTCCGCAGCCGTGCGATAGTATGCAATGGACGTCAAGAGTATTCGATGCTTTGAATCAACTGAACTGATCGACACTCTGTCCGACTGCTCACTGATTCTGATTCTGTGCTCTGATTGTTCACTTGATTTGGACAACACATCATTTGATTCACAAGACTTTCGATTAAATAACTTAAACAGAAGCATATCTGAGACAATATTACCACAAATTATTACATCTATTAATGTATGTTTTGATTAGAAGACTGCGAAGACTGCGGAGCTTTCATAGCAAAGGCTCGTTAAAGACTAACGCAAACCAAGTCTTCAATTGCTTTCTATTTCTATGAAAACATCTCTAAACTGTATGAGAGATGGAATTCTTGCATCTCTTCTTCCAAACGAACACATCTTCCATCTATGCATCCAAAGCACAATCACTTCCACTCTCATCCCAACCATTTCTCTTTCATTCAAAACACTTCTATTAGTTTCAACAAAAAAAACTTAAAATTTTCTTCAATATTAAAAACTTTTGTTCAATGCTTTTATTAAACAGAGAGTCCCTAAACTCAACTCATATATCGATCAATAAAATCAATATTTTATCACTTTTTTGGCTTTTTATCATTTTTGCTGTCAATTAACTATAAGACCAAATGATTAGATAAAGTCAAACATTTGTGATCTCAAATAAACTCTAATTATAATGATATTGATATAAACAATATTTCAAATATGTTTCAATATTTGGAGAGAAATGTAAGAAAGTATGCTTTGAGGAGACCTATAATTGTGTTTCCAATTTATTCCCAAATAAAGAACTGTTTTATCAAAAATCGATCGCACCGTTCGCTGATTACAACTATTTTTCATATTACCTCAAATGTCTATATTGTTTCATATTTTTACTATAATTTATATGTTTTTGCTTTAAATATTTGTTTACATTCTTATATAAAATTATTATCACTCTCATTTGAATAAAGTTGAGCAAAATGTATCAATACATTTGATGAATTTCAAGGAATATCTGTGCAGCAACACTCATTTTTCTTCGTATGCAAATTCACATTAGAAATGTGTATTCATCTGAGGCTCGTATAAAAGTGAGCCATAAATCTGAGTCAACTGAAATTTAATTAATCAGATATTATAATATTGAGTCGAATATCTTTTTGATTTGATTTTTCTGAAATAAAATCTCCAATTATTGGAAACAAACGTTATTCTGATTTATGTTATATTCGACACAAAATGCAGTAAAGTAATAAAAAAGTGCGAATCATTTGACAAATAATAGACTTTTGACACGATTTTAGATACTCTGCTTTATCTAAACATTGATAAAATAAAAGTAATTTGCAATAATGTTTGTGGGCGGACCTAATACAGTCATCCCCTCCAATAAAGATATCCAAATTATCCATTAAATAACTCTTAATACCAATTCTTTAGAAAAATTTAATTTTTAAATTAAAAAATCAATTCTTTATTTAACAAATGATTAATTCATTTCTACAAATATTGAAATCCGAGTCAATTTTTAAACAAATATTGTCTGTAATAATAATAATACCATTATATGAGATAACAATTAATTAATATTAATCATAATATTATATAATAGTATTGTTTTAATAATAATAATATATATATATATAAATTCTATCAGTTATTATCTTCAATAGGAATGTCATACTTTTGCAAAAGAGCTTTTAGTCTACGATTTTCATTCTTAGTGTCGACGAACTGTTGACGAATGGCATCCAATTCATTACTGTTAACAAATCATTTCAATTATAGAATTATCGTTAAAATCGAGTTCACAAATAATACCTCAAAATTTCGTTTTCTTTAAGCACTTCATTCATTCGGTTGTTTTCAGCGCAGAGTTCTTGAATATATTCGGTGGCTTTCGCTAAAATACCGCCTTTGGATTGGCCCTAAAAAACAAAACAATTGGCAATTTCTTCAATAGAATGTTCGTCAATGGGATGGACCTGTTTTGTGTGGTCCTGTTGACAATCGGGAACTACTTTCGAGAGCTTTATAATCCAGTTATTTATTTTATCCCTTCGCCGTCGCTCTACTTCATTATGAGTTGCTCTGCGTTTTTCATCGCGTGCAACACGAGTTCCACCCCCTCCTCCTCCTCCTTCTGAAGTGCTTTCTGTTGAATAATATAAACGTTTAATAAGTTATTGGAAATGATATGAAAATTACTGCTTCGTCTTATATTAGGGGTTGTGTGTGAAATTAGTTCCTGTGGTGCCATCATCACATAAAAGGGACCATCACCTCCAGTATTGGTTGACAATTGCTGTGTTGCGGCGCCGAATGGGTTACCGGCGTGTGCTGTCATACAAGAGTTTCCATAAATTGTTTCGATAGTTGAGAGAAGGGATGACTTACCGGTTAGTAGAGCCACAGAACTATGTTGTGTGGGCCCAACAATAGTCGGCGTCACTACTAATCATAAACTAATATTGTGATCAAAACTAATTGAAGTAAATGACAAACCAGTATGAGTTGGATGAGAAGTGTCCTCAACTGTGACCACTCTATAAGTGACGGCGCCTTCAATGGCCACAAAATTCAGTTGTAATTAAAAGTGAATAAAATGAATGCAAATCTCACTATTTTGTCCATTTTCTGTCTTAAACGAGTACTGAAGGGAACCACTGCTCGATTCAAAAACTGTGGGCAAACAAATCGACGAATGAGTGGAAGTCATACAATGTTTGTCATACTTTGCTGCGATTGCGAGACCTGTACTCCGCTGGTCATTGACTCCGAGTTTTCCTCATTTGAATCAATTGCAGTATCTTTCGGACAAATGAAACCAAGATTAAAATAATTGGAGATAAGCTAATCTAATATTTGATACCGTCGTCGTCGTTGGCTATGATTTGCTCTTCATTTGTATCTTCAGCCGAACTGTCATTTATATGCAATTTATAAATAAATGTTTTGTTTTTCATTTGAATTAAGGGTTTATTTAAAACAGTTTAAAAACCTGTTATTATCGACCAAAGGGTCCATTAATTCAAGTTTGGCGTAAATTCGAGGCAAACAGATCACGAGTTTTGCGATTTACAGATCATGTGATCAAAAGGACACACGATTTGAGTTCACTTTTTGGTCATATGATTCACAGATAATCCTTTTAATGACAAAAATGGCGAATAAACACATCTCTCAGTTTAAAAGACATAAAAAACGTCTTTAAATTGAATACTCAATGAAAGCTTTAAGCCTTTAGATAACACTTCGGGCACACAATCATTACACGTATTCACTGGCAATACACTGACAGATACACCGCTGACAAACATTTTCAACTCAATTTCAAACATAATATAAACATGATTGAGGACAGTTCAGAACAAAAATCATTGATCACCTTGAAAAGCGACATAGTACACTTTAGTAAATAGTTGTGTTTATTTAGTTTTCTATTATTGATTTTCTAGCCATGAGCAGACTGTGCAGTGTGCATGTTGAATTTGGCACAAATTGGCTTTCAATCAAAATAAGTGAAAATTAAGTCTATTTGAAGAGAAACTGTTTATTAACTAATCTTCAAAATTACATCGAATGGAGAAATCAATTATTTTTTATAAATAACTTTAAAACTAAATAATTGTCGGAAATAGAAATAAAGTATTAGTTAAGTGACAATTAGTGACAATGATTTCCAAATAAATTATATAAAACCAGACAAAGCCAGTGAAGTGACCGCTAAATACCAGACAATACCAGAAAACATTTTAGACATTGTCTCAAACAAAACAAGAGGTCAGACCTTCTTTAGCATAGAAACGGACGTCAACATCAGAATCGTTCTGCAATTTATCCAAACAGGGCTTCACTTGTGTCTGAAGTGTACTGTAATTAAATAACAAACAATAAAAATCAATTCAAATTCCAAGAGATTATACTTCTGATCGAGAATTGGTCCGATTTTTTGTAAAGTTTTGGCGACATTGAAGCGAACGTTGGCGACGCTGTCGGCCCCCAAACTTATTACTGTCGGAAGCATTAACTTCTATCCAATTAATTAAAAAATTATTAGAAATTAGAAACAATTAGAGATACAAACAGTTGTTATTTCGGGACCGCAAGCATTCGCCAAAACATTTATAGAGAAGAGACACGTCATTCGGTGCAAATAGTTTTGATCCCTTGACATTTGCAATACTTTTGGAATAACAGTATTTGTGGCCCAATCGGAACCAAACTTCTCCACCAATTTCTTGAGGTTTTGTGTGGCCGCCTCTCGAATGGCAAACACTATGCAAACAATGTGTTAAATATAAATGCAAAGGATGTTAAGGACACAAACCCTGATCTACGAGCCAAGTCATGCAAAGCGTATTCAGCTTTTCATCGAAGAAGTCTACCCCCAACTGACCGGCCAATAATGGCATGTATTGAATGATAGCTAAGCGGACGCGCCATTTGGTGTCTTCGGCCAACTCTACGATTGCGGGTAAAAGTGATTGACTCAACTGTTGAATTCCGATCACTTCGTTAACACAATCCAAGTTTGATATGATATTCAGCCGCACTTCCGGACACTCGTCCTTCAGTTGTGACAAAAACATCGGTAATAAGTGTTCGATTGTGTTATGTTTGCCCAAAATGGGTGACAATCCCATTATGACTGAGGCCAGAGCAGACTTTACGTGTTGGTTGGGGTCACTCACTAAGTCTTTGACGCCTAAACACATAAAAATTATGATAAACTTTTGACAAAATAAAGGAAAGGATGACTTACAGGGCAGAACATTAGTCATAATGAGCTGTTCCTGAGACTCGGGGGGCGTCAGGTTTTGACAGAAATCTCTAACTTTTTGCGCGGCGGCGGCCCTCACTTCTGCCTCACAATCTTTCAACAGATTTTGAAAGGCAGGCACTAAATCATTGCGAGTAATGTCGGGCCCCACAGCCTTTTGGAGTTCAGTAAACTTGTCGGCCACCATATAACGGACGCGCCACGATTTGTCTTCAGCTGCAGACCTTAGGACTGGCATAACATGTTGTTCAATATCTTCATTTGACAAAAGGGATGCAATTGAAACGCAGGCTTCGACTGCGAGGAGTCGGACTGAGTCCTGTTCGTCAGACGCCAACTGTGACCACAACGATATCACTTCTGATTTGACGTATTCTGGTTCCAACACTTTTGCGAATTCACCCAATTTAGTGGCGGCGGCTCTCCTCACCATTGGAGTGTCGTCTTGACATAATTGGCGGAACGAACTGCCATTACAAGAGTTAAACATTAATAAGGTTCAAATAAATTGCTTAAAAAACTAAAGAAAGTCACTTACTTTCTGAGATCTGCTTTGACCTGATTTGAAACTCTTGGATAACAGACACTGAAGAGACCGCACGCACTCGTCCGCGATGTAAACCAATCGCCTAATTATGTTTAAAATTATTATTAAAGACAACTGAAAATGATTTTAAGTTAAAACCTGAAGCGAGTCTTTTGACGAGAGGAACAAAATGCTGTTCCAAGTCTTGGGGTGAGTGCTGTTGTGAAACATTACGAAGACTATCGACGGCTTTGTCTCTGACGACAGTCTCTTCGACTGTGGCCAAGGACTCCAATGGCGGGAGGAGGACGTGCACGTACTCCGGGCCCCCAATCAGTGGTGTGAATGACCCCAACTGTTCGGCCAAAGCGAGCAGAACCTCGTCCTCGTCATAGATAGTGTCCGTCAAAAATGGAATCAATTCACTTCTGGTGCGGTCGACACCCAATGCCAGCGCTATTGTCGACAATTTACGGATCGAATTGAGCCGCAACTGAAATGCCAACAAATTGGGGTTAGGGCTCACTTCACACACTATTAATACCACTGACCTGAACGTCATCATTCCTCAGCTCATCTATAAGAACAGCGATTGGATAAAGTGAGTCGTCGGCCGACACTTCGGCGGAGACCACACTTTGAGAACTCAATTGAGACGCCATTTGAATGAGTTTTGTTTTCGATTTATCGATTGTTTCCTTACTATCGCTCATCGATTCCAACGATTGCATCGATTTTATAAACATATAAATAGTGATTTGTGTCACAAATAACACAATTAATAATAAATTTAATTATTATTTATTTGTTATTTTAATTAAATTAATTTCAATAATTTTCGATAAATAATTTGAATGAGAGGTCAGTCCGTCACAAATGGTTTCCAAAGCGGGAAAATTGTTACTCAAAAACACGATTCAATCGCTCGAACATCAAAATAAAGTCTGTTTTTCTTAATTTTGCCTCAAATTAGAAATTATTTGATTTTATTTCTAATTATTTGCCAACAGATTAGAGAAGAGAAGGAAATGTGGAATAAATTACAAAATGAAAAAATTGCTGAAAGAATAGCCAACAGAAAAAGAGATTATGATTTCCATAAAAGAAGATATTCTAATGAAGACATCAGAGAAACCAAAGATAAAAAACTTAAAACAAGTGATCGAAACCCCGGTAATTATTGGCTGAAGAAGTTGATGGCAGAGGAAGAAAAGCACACAAATGAGAGGTGAGAACACTTTTGATGAAATTATTTATTCCTTAAGTTCTCTATCGAACAGATGGACTCACAACGGATTCAAAGAATTATATTCGGGAGAATTCCAATCCAACAGTAGTTCTGAAGCATCTGAAGAAGAAGTTCCCAAAAAGAAGATGAAGAAGAAGCGGAAAAAATCTAAGAAACATAAACACAAAAAACATAAAAACAAACGAAAAGATTAGTCTTTTAATCTAATTTTGTTTATTTGTATCCAATTTTTACAAAATATTGATCTCATTCTTAATGTCTTCGAATGAATACAATCTTTATTTGCTTCGAAATTTAAAAAGATATCGAATAGTCTTCGAGACTAAAAAAACTGTTGGTTTCAAAATGGGATCACTTCGGGAACAAAGTCTTTATTTTGCAAAATGGATAATACAGTTATGATTCGTTAAAATGTGATAACAATTAAAACTAATTAATAACACAATAGTTATAAATACAATCGAAATGCTATACAATTCAGTGATTTTAAGATCAATTTCAATCAAAATGATTAACAAATAATTGTGAGTTCAATACAAAGACATCTATTTTACAAAACATACAAATCTTTTCTATCTTAAGGACAATAACTGATATATTTGATCCGTTCTTTTGTCCAATCGATTAATGCGTTCTTCCAATAAGTTATTAATTAATTGCAAATTCATTTAATAAATAATAATAAAAGAAAAGTCTTTGGATTTAAGACAATACTCATAAATAAAGTTTTGAGGTCTTTGAAGCGAATCAAAGAATTTAAGTTTAACTCTAAGTTTGTATTCAAATAATTAGGAATAAAAAGTTCCGATAAAAGCAATCGAATTAAAAGTCACAACAATTTGGCACAAAAGCTGTTCGGTTGAAAGTTCTCATTATATGCGAGAAAATAATTATTATATAAGAAATGATAAAATAGAATCAAAACAAATATAATTGAATTAATAGTGGAATGGAATGTAAAGCAAAGGAATTATTTCTCAATACAATTGAGTCAAACATTCATTAAATTAAGTTTCGTTTAATAAAAAGCAGAATAATTTCAGCGATAATACAATAATAATAAGTTTCGTAGAATCTCTCAATTTGTGAACGGAATACGAACAGTGATTTCCATACAAATATCTGAAGGGATTTAAGAAAATAAATACATTTGACGCGGGATTCCACTTATTTTGCGATACGAATTGCAAGGAATGATATATTCGTTTCTCAAAACCATTAGATTCTATCATTTTTATGCTTCAGTCTCTCCTCTGAGTCTTAAACGCGCAAAATCTTCGAAAATGATATCATCGTTTTCTTCACTGAAATCAAAATTAAATCCATTATTAGATAAAAGTCTTATAAATTGCTTTCAATTTGATAAAAGAGAAGAAATTCCACAAATTTTAGCCATTTCTCAAAGGAAATCTCCGTAAAGATTTGAGTAAAATTGCATTCTAAGTAACTAAATATCAACAGATAAGATTAGCTTGCTAAATTTATAAATTTCTAAGAATCATATAAAATTATAAACTATCAAAACTGAAAATATATAATTAAAGAAAATAATATGTTTTGTGTCGTTATATCAGGGTTACCCAAGGGGGGGGGTAAATTTTTTCAGTAATTCCGGACAAAATGGCCGCTCGAACCGGATTTAAACTGGATTTAAGTCAATTTAAACCGGATTTAGGGGTAAAATGGCGGCCGAGAAAAAAGAAAGAGAGAAAGAAAACCGATTGAATTGACTCACGTTTCCAATTGAATGAGATTAGGTTCAGCTTTGGTAGTTTTGGGGGACTCCCTTTCATTATCTTCTCCATCAGCGTTTGTCTCAGGTTTTAAAGGAATTATATTATTGTCTTCAGGTTTTGGATGCATCAAAACAAATGGCAGTTCTGCCACAACATCCCCTCCCAATGGGCCTAAACATAGTTTGACTTTAACCCTGTATTGAACAATAATTCCTAGGTTTTCCTTCTGAGCAGGGTCAGTTACACTGAAACAAAAACATAATTAAGAAATTATCATTTAAAGAAATAAGATGTCATACACTGTAGAAGATGCTAAGTTAGTGTCCTCGTGCTTAAGTTGGCCGTCAAGAGCGAGGCCGCGCTTATCTTTATTATTTGCTAAAATAGGCCGTAAGTAATATACTTTGGATAACGTGAAACCAGGACTTACAGGACACCCGTCTCTATATAATACACAATAATTCAAACAATTAGTGAAATTGGTTTTAAAAGAGGAGAACTGAGAACTGACTCGCTTTCAACTTCAGCGACGGAACACTTGTATTGAGCGGTTGAGAACAAACAAATGTCTGCGAACTGACGAACAGATACTTTGACTTTTTTGACCGTTCGGTTAGAATTATTAGCGATGTGGACATTAACCGCTATGTCCTCTCCGTGGTGATATAATTCTTTATCGAGGGAAGCCTCCAAATGCAATTTGTTGGGGGACATCATGAATTCTTTGCTCACTTCGACACTGGGCTGTTCACCCTGTTTAGAGGGCGCGTAAACAACTTTTCTGATCGCCAAACGAACTGAATTTCTTTTATGAGGCTTTTCATCGACAGTGTCGGCCACATATGCTTTAAGCTCGTAGTCGACTCCACAGGGTTTTCCAGTATCACCTGGTGCCGGCTGTAAAGTGACTGATGCCGGACAGTGCGGAGGAAGCTATTCATGGAATTCAAATTAAGTAAAATTTTTCATAAAATTATGAAATAATTACCTCAAAGAAAAAGGGAAAAGCATTTGTTCCTAGTTTTTTAATAAGTCTTTCCTGGAGTCGAGTCAACGGTCTTTTTATGGCATTCGGATCGTCTTTTTGAGGATATATTTGTTCAGAGGCTAAGTAGAGATCTTTTCTGAAAGTGAGTCCTAAAACGTCTAAATCTTCTCTTCCATATCTAAAAGCAGCCAAAACGTGTCCAAACACTTTACGCTCTTTGAGGTAATCGGGATCAATGAGTACTACACCGTCTAATGGCATTCAAGTATATATCAAACGTCAGATTTTCTCATTTTTTGAGTTCATTTACTGATATACTTACCAATGGGATCGACATGAGTCAAGTGATCGACGAAATCCCTTTTCCCTAAATAGACGGTTATCTAAAGAAACAATTTATCAAAATTTACTTTAAATCGACAAAAATGTCATTTTCGGACTGAATTAATGGAAATGTATTTAAAATTTGCATAAAAACCAGTTCTACATAAACATAGATCGATATGTCAAAAAAAAAGATCAAGGACAAATTATAATCACAGTGTTTCAAAATACTGTATGGATGCTGATTGATGTCTTAATCTGTTAAAACATGTTATTTGTATAGAATTTTGCATTACACATATTGGGTTTTATTTATTTCAAGACA
>JAQGAR010000770.1:0-12241 GCA_034697865.1 Oribatida sp.
TTTTCCTTCAAAAGAGATTTGAAAATAAATTAATCCATAGATCTGTTGTTTACATCGATTTGCAAATAAAGAACTAATGAGATGTCTTCGGGTATTAGTCGAAAGTGTGTTTTAAGTCTTTACCGGCAATTATTGCAAGAGTCGACCAAATTTGATGCCTATATTTACCGGAAATATGCGTTGAGGCGGATTCGGGACGCCTTCAGAACCAATAAGAATATTACCGATGAGATGACAATCGAAGAGCTCTTTAAAGACGGTCACAAGAATTTAGAAATAATTAAACGACAAGTAATTGTCAATAAGTTGTATAAAAGCGATAAATTAGTTGTCGAATAACTCAAACAAAATATTTGAGTTTAGTTTTAAAACTATTAATAAATATATAAAACATTTGTCGAATAAATAAATTTATTTATTAATCAATTTTTGACAAAATTAAACTCATTATAAATTTAGGCGTTTTTTGTTATGTATTCGTTTGGAAAAGAAAATGAATGAATGGAAGGAACGGTAGAAATGGGAAGTAATCCGGCGTTTGGTATAACATTCATCGAAAGGGTGAGCGTTATGTTGTCGTTGGCTTTAAGGCCGTTGCCGTCGTCCCAGAAATAGTACTTGGTGTGCTGGTTCTTCAGATTGAGTTTGGTTTGTTCACCCCTCTGTATGATGTGGTCCCACAGCACCACCTGATTCAGGACATTGGCTTTGGTCCTGTAGTGAGCAGTCATGTATAGGAACAGTTGTTTGGTATTCCAGTCAAATGCTTTGGTCAGATCGGCGTCCAAATTGAAAGAAATGAAACCCAAGTCATTGCGTTCGCGACCCGCAGAATAGTCGGCCACATTCTTCACCAACTTCTTTGTGGTCGATATCTTCACGTCAACCAATTGGTGGTATGCCTTGAAAGTTGTGGACAGCGCACAGATCAGAGTGAGTGTGGCCAATACCGACAAAGTGAAGGCGAAGATAGCGTTGGTCCGCGACAGTAATGTATTCATTCTTGAAGTGATTCACATAAACCGACAGATTTTAATACTGACGTGTTTTACCACTTCTGCTCCCAAAACAAATATCGTCTGTTAATAAGTGAATTGTTGTTAACGTGATTTATGAATGAATGGCATTTGAATGTTGTCTGCAAAGAATCAGAATTTGTCTCTCATTTGTTGAGAAGTGAGTATAGTTTGAAACTATGGGAAAAAATCCATTATTTTGTTCTGTTTTTTGTTTGTTTTTTTATAAGTGGAAGCGATGAACCAAAATAACACAAATTTCTAATAATTTCTTATCAAAGTTTACAAACACTTTGTTTACCACAACTGTGGAGACAATCACAACAATCACTTGTTTTTTATTCATTCGTTAAAATCAATCAAATGTTTACTTTTGCAACAAATTCTTAAAAGTTAACCAATGATTGGTTTTGAAGTTTGGTCTCAAATCTCATTTAACTCATATCTCAATAACTAACTGAAAGATAATATAATAAATATAACGATATATCGCATGAAATGGTAGCAAATATTGGCCACAGAGACGAAATGGACGATTTGCCCGCTCAGGACGTGGCCAAAGATTTCTATGCTAAATACGAGCCCAAAGAAGTGTTGGGAAGGTATTCACTCATCCCTTTCTCAGTCCGGCTCTAAATTCAGTTAAACTATAGGGGAGTCTCGAGTACTGTCAGGCGTTGTGTTGAAAAAGAGACGGGAAAAGAGTTCGCCGCAAAAATTATTGACATCAGTGTTGATCTCGAAGACTCTCAGGGAATGACAATCAGAGAGGCCTCTCTCAGAGAGATTAGTATTCTCCGACTCGTGGCGGGACATCCCTATATCAGTAAGTCATCATATAACTGGTGTTAAGGCCACAAATGGCTTCTCAATTGATAAGATGTGGTTTTCCTCTTAAACATCCAATCATTTGTGTAATCGAAAGATCAAATTTGAGTCAAAGCCAATTATATCACTGTTTTTGATTACCCTTTTGGTCACAAATAGTGCCACTCATTGATTAATCTAATTAAAGGCTTACTTAAGTGGGAATGCCCTCTCAAAGGACCAGGATTAAATTGGTAAATAAATATGATCTTGGATTTACAATTTATTCAATGAATATCATAACAATAGATAACAAAGAATTCGTCTGAAGCTTCTAATAGTGTCTCAAATTTCTTGTTATCTGATTTTTCAAAATTCTGTTTTAAATATTGTGATTTGAAAGTAACTAAAAGGATATCTGTATCTTTGCCTGTCTCTTCTTGTCTATGGATCTAATCTGCTGAGCTGAAGAGTGATTTAAATGTTTTTTTATCGCAAGTAATCCAAATGAAGGCCATTCTATCGGACATTGAATGTCATTAATGATAATTTTTGCATGTGCGGACTGATAATCACATAACACTTTCTATTTATTGCATAAAAAACTATATAATCGTATATATAATCGGTGTTAGACTAACATATCCTTGATTTTGAAGTTGAGTTTTACAGAAGCTGTTTGCTTTGAGTATATGTTATCTTTTTAAATACATTTTATTTTTTTAAAAATCTATAATAAAAATCTATATTAAAACCAAGATTCGTTAATAATATATAAGTTTTGTTTATCGAATAATTGATTTATTGAAAGTAAAACAGTTTTATCGCAAACTATATTTGGCTTTTGCTTTGTATAAAAACTTTGATATTTGGACCCAAAAACCTCTGAAATATTAAAATTTTTTATCAAGTGCATTAAACTCACCTCTTTATTGCTATTATTTTAAATTAGTTATAATTTTATGGAATTTCTAAATAAACAAAAAAAAGTTTTGAATTCTCGTCTGATGTCATATCTGACCTTCAATTGGATTCAATCAAATTCATGTGATTTTTGGTCTTGAAATTCAGAAGTTCTAAATCTGGAGAACTTCTTAAACAATTTATTTAATAATTTGTTTAATTTTCAGTTCAATTACACGACGTCTTCGAATCGAATACTTATATATTTTTGGTCTTTGAATTGTGAGTCAATTTATTATTGATTTTTCCGCTTTTAAATAAATATTTCTTTTATGTTTCCTCTGTTTAGACATTTAGTAAAAATTATTGTCAATCTTTGCTTTTCCTTTAAAATGACGCTTGTTCACTTTATTACCTTGTTCAAAACATTTATTTCATTGCCTCTCATTAATGTTGAATATAATGAGTGTTTTAATGCTTTGTTTGATGGAAAAGATGCAAAAACGGAGAACTTTTCGATTATCTGACGAGTGTTGTGGCCTTATCTGAGAAGAAGACAAAGTATTTGACTCTTTCACGACTCCTTTTATTAACGTTTAATTGGATTGTTTGCAGAACAATAATGAAACAACTTTTAGAAGGACTTAATTATATCCACTCCTATAATGTGGTTCACCGCGACCTCAAAGTAAGTTTCAGTTATTCTAAACTTTTGGACATTTGCCTAATTTGTTGTCCAATCGATGAAAAGCCTGAAAATATTTTATTGGACGACAACTACAATATAAAAATCTCAGACTTCGGTTTCGCTCGTCTCATATCTCCAGAAGAAAGACTTTTCGGTGATTTTCATCTTTGAATCAAATATTCATTGAAATTGAATTCATTTAATCGATTGATTAGATCTGTGCGGAACACCGGGTTATTTAGCTCCTGAGCTTCTTCGGGCCTCAATGTATGAGACCTCAGATGGATATGGAAAAGAAGTAGACCTCTGGGCCTGTGGTGTCATTATGTATACTCTTTTGGTTGGGTTTCCGCCCTTTTGGCACAGGAAACAGATGATTATGTTGAGGAATATTATGGAAGGAAAGTACGAATTTTGTAGTCCAGAGTGGGATGACATCACTGAACAGCCCAAAGATATGGTCTGTCTTTCGGTTAATTGGTATTAATTATTAGAAATAACTGAAACTCTTTTCAGATAAGGAGAATGTTAACAATCGAACCGTCGAAACGGCTTTCCGTAAACGAGGCCTTAACACATAGCTTCTTTCAGGCGGTCGTAAGTCTAGTCTTCATTACATTGTTTTCAGTTTTAATAAATATTCATCTAAAAGCGCGGACGAGTCGGCCCTTTCAACCCTCGTAAGACTTTTCAGACAGCAATCATAGCAATCAGAGCTATGGTTAGGATTATGAGACTTCGATATACTCCCGAATCGGTGGGGATCGCAATGTTGCGGACGAATCCCTATAAACTTAAGACTCTTAGAAAAGTAAATATTTTAAAACCATTTGAATTTAGTAATGAATTATTGAATTTTAGGCGATAGACGGCTGTGCTTTTCGGGTCTATCATCATTGGGTTAAAAGAGGAGAAGTTCAGAATAGAGCGGCCCTTTTTGAGAACAGGCCGAAGGTTGAGGTAAAGCTCTTATATCAACAGTCGATTACTCTGACGAATAGTAATAATTAGAGAGAAATCATCGGAAACTCATCTCATTGTAAATCGTTGTAAATAATAGTCAAATGAATGTAAAAATTATTTAAATTATTATTCGATTAATAACTAAAGAATGAAAGACTAGTTTTTGTCAAAATGGGAATGAAATACAATAAACATTAAAAAGTTTATAAAATCGATTCGAAAGAGAGATTTAATTACATTATTAATGTCTGTCAAAAAATATGTGAAATTATGGAGAATTCGATAGTATTTCTAATTGTTCTTTAAATTCGGCGTAAATTCGTTGGAGTCTCAGATTTGTGCCCAGAATAGCGAGCACTTCCTTAAGCATCTCGTGTTTGTCATTCCCAACAATATTGGGGTCCCATTCACTTTTCGATGATTTGAAAACCGGGCCAATCAAGTATTGGCACATTTCTCGGACACGAGTTTCCATATTCTCTTTGGATAAGTGTTGAGCCAAAGCCATTAACCAAAAGTGGTATTCAGTGGTCGATCCCATTACGAAAGAAGCGGCCAATTGTTGATCAATATAACTAAGAACTGCCGACTGTTGAAGGTTTGAGTTATTCACAAATAATGAGTGCATTGATTTGTTTGCTCTGAAAAAGAAAATGTTTTAATTGGAGGGAAAGGAATGGAATATAATTGTGGACTCACTTCGTTTGGGACTGAATTGTAGACAATGGCAGAGAACTCGGATCGAATGAATGAGGCTTTTGGTCAGTGCATGAGTTGAGTACATCACTTGTATTACAGACCAAAGTCCAGGTTCCAAAATGTTCGTTGAATACATATGATTTGCCGGTTGACAGACAAACTAAGGGACTTCCCATTTCTGTAATTCCTGTGCTTAGAATAGAGACGTCCAACTCTGATAAAAGTGGGAGTAAAGACTCCCCTCTTATTATCACTTTATGTTTAGTGAAGTCCCACATCCAGAGATGTGCCTGAGTTGTGATCGCCATAATCTTATAGGTGTGACATGTAAGCCGCGCGATGGCTGAGCTCAGCACAATTGGTGTGTGAAGACGTCTACCGGTCGACGTATTGAACACATGTAATGTATTGTCGTCACAGGAACACCCTAATAGATGCTCATTGCCAGCAATGCCATTGATTTTGGCAGAGATAAGGACCTGCCACAGCCGTTCCCCACTCTCTAATAGTCTGAGTGCACATAAATTACTTGAATTAATCCAATTTTCGATATCAATAGTTATTTTTCTGACGACATCTCTTTTATCAGTTTTAAAGATAAGTTTAATTGTCGCCAATTTATCCATTTTAAGGGCCGGCAGATAAAAATTAGAAGAAACGGTCGTATCTTTTATTAGTTGTTTTTGTGGCTTATTTACAGTTTCATTGGTTGACATATTTTTAACCTCCGCTGTCATTTTGGCGGCTTCTTTCTGCGAAACAGGGGGTCGGCCCGGCTTTCGTTTACTTTGAGACACTTCAATGGCACTGGACTTTCGTTTAGCGCTATTCGCCTCATTTTGGACCACATTTTTGTTCACTTTAATCGGTTCGGTATTCAAATTGGGCAGAGCTTTGAGTGGTTGTATCAGTTGTTTGTTCGGAGAACAACTGTTAACATTGGAACAACTGTTGGATTCGTCGTGTTTTTCAATTATTATCTTGGTCTTTGCTTCTTTCGAGGAGCTAAAAGTTGTGGGTTGTGTATTGAAGGTAATTCCTTCGATGGGTGGAATATAGAGAGGAGTTATTCTTCGTCTGCCGTCAGCCAAACGGACTTCAATTTGTTTATCGGTCGGCCCTTTAATTAGTTTAGTCGAAAGCGAACTGTTTTTACTATCATTTGTTGTGATCTTATCTGAAGACTCATTACTTGATTGAAACCCATTCTGTTGTTGTTTTTTCTGTTCGTGGATTACCATAATATCCGGGTCTTCTATCAGATGGTGTGTCGGCGAAGAGGTTTGCAGTGATTTTCCGTATAGTTTTTGTTTGTAATTAACTTTCTCTTCAGAAGTCATAGTTTTGCCGATCTCTTGTTCTGTGAATTGAACGAAAGCGACGGTTCCGTCCCAGGAACAGGCCATCATCTGATATCCCGTCTGAGACCAGGAAATGTCTAAAACTGAGTTATCGAACAAATCGTGTAATACAACGATCGGTCGTTTCCTTGAAGTCGACCAAATGGAGAGCGAACGGTCACGACTTCCAATTGCGAGACAACACAATTTATGGCTTTTCTTTGGGCTTTGTTTCGATCGCAAAGACATTATGTTTGGATTGAAGCGAACGCAAGCGATGGCCTTTCGGTGACCCACAAAGTCTTTATTCATAGTCCAGTCTTGTCTTTCAATGATTTGTGCGACAGAACCTAAATTATTCATGGCATGAGCTGATACTAGGAACTGGCCGTCCGGCGACCAACTCAGTCGTAATACATGAGTAGTGCCGCCACACTCTGCAAACGGTTCGGTTATTACAGTCTCTTCACTCCAATCACTGACTCTCCAAATGCGTAGAGTCTTATCGTCGGACTGTGAGGCCAAATACTTTCCGATCGGATCCCAAGTGATTCCCTTTACGAGACCGGTATGTCCTTTGAGCACAGCCACCACTTCATTCCATTTCAATGTATTCCAAATAACAATTGTATTGTCGACGGAACACGAGGCCAACCAGTTGTCAGCCGGAGACCAACTCAGGTCTAATATATCTCCAGAATGTGATCGGAGTGTAGAGACGGCGCGATACTGTTCCACATTACCGGCGAATCCATTAGTATTGGCATATCGGGCGCCCAAAGTCCACACTATTATGACTTTGTCGTCACCGGCAGAGGCCAAATATTTGCCGTTTTGTGACCACCGAACAGAATTGACACATGCAAGGTGGTTGTCCATCTGACACAACAATTTGCACACATTCTCACTCTCCTCTAAGGTTTCGTCCAAAATGGGAGCCATATTCCACACGACAACTCTTCCCGAGTCAGTGCCCTGACCACCTGTAGCCACACGACTGCCATCAGGGTGGATGTCCAATGAAAATATTGGTCGACCTTAAAGTTGACAATAGTTTTGTTTATTGTTATTATTTGGAATTATTTTGACGCAAAAAGTATTCATAGAAAGAATAGCACAGCATAGATATGACATACCGTTGTGGTTAATCCAATTGGGTTTCAGTAATTTCATCCCTCATTCAATCAATAATATCACTTTTTTCACTTAAATACATTAAAAGTATAACAAATGATGATTTGATGCAAGAAATGGTGCTAGGTCTACTGATGGCAGCCCTTTTGCTTTTGTCTTCAATCTTGAACTTCACTCAATCAATGGTTTAAATAAAATTTGATTCAAAAACAAATTTAATTTTAAATATAAACAAATAATTAACTAATGAAATGAGAGGTGTGTTATATAAATGACAATAAATCAATTCATTGATTAAAATAATGATTTGTTTTGATTTAAAGCGATTATTGATTTTAAAGGGATGTTTTGGACATAAGAGTGCAGACAATGACTATTCAATATTTATATTAGAAAAGCAATAATAGAGCCCTGAAGTGGAGTGAATTCATGGATTTGTGGATTTGTGCAGTCCATTACACTTATGCTGAGCTGAGAAGCCGTACATTCACTGAGTTATGCCGTCTCCGATCATTTTTCTTCAATTATATAATTGAGTCATCGCTTCGTTACTAATTATTCTCTGCAATAAATAATCTCTAATAACAGATTGATGAAGATTAATAAAGTGTTAATAATCTTAAAGTGATTTTGTGCTCAAATATTCTCAAATATTCTCAATTATGTGTATATTGTTGTTAACGTGTGTCGTGTATTTGTGTGGCATTTATTCTTACAGAATTCGTTAAAAATTAATTGAAATCTAGCAGAACCTATAATTGTGAGCTCTATTTATTTGAATATTTCAAGAATTTGTAATTTTTTTCTTCGTTCAATTTAAATATGACATTATTTTTTTAAATTTTGAAATAATACAGAATTGAGTTTATTATAATAAAAATCGATATCATATTAAGGTCTGAGTTTGAGTCGTGTAAACGCTATTTCAATAATCTTAATGTTTTGCTCACAAAAGTCATTAGAACATTAATTTTCCATATCATAATAAATTGACCTACCTATATCTAAATAATATGCATAATGTGCCCAATGCACACTCAAGCTCACCTACCTTAAACTAATGTTGAATTTCTCTAGAAATTTGTCAAATTAAACTGGTGATTACCTCCGTTATTATTTTGAGTTACCTTGGTTATCACTCTCTTTATCTGTATATTTGGTTCTTTTTGTATGAATTTTAATGAAACTAATAATTATTTTCATCAAAATTCATACGAAATATGAGATTCTCGAATAATTATGATTTTAAGTTTCCACCAGAGCTCTGACGTCAATCAATTGTTTTCGCAGGTTATTCATATTTGTGGTGAGCTCACGAATATTCTGTTCCTTTCTCTTATCATTTGAATAACGAAATACTGAAAAGAATTTCTAATGAAATGATTGGTTTGGTTTGTTTGGACCGTAATATTAGAACTGACGGCGACTTCTCTTCCATGTCGTGAGTAAAGAATATTCCATAATTGAGTCCATCCATAAATCCATACATTATTTTATTATTTCATTTTCATTACGTATTTCGGATTCTCTTTTAAAATGAGACAAAATATTTGTTAAAAGAAATTTTAATTATTTATTAACTAATTCTATTTTGAACCAAGGTCAATCAAATTAAAAATTACCATCAGGTTCAGTTGAATTCATATTGAGATCCACTGATTTTCGCACTGTTTCTAATGTGGCCAACATTCTAATGCCAAGAGAATAGGTCACCCACATCTGTTTGCGCCTCTATCCTCCCCCAGGACTGAAGAATGTTCTATGGAGCAATGTTTTTTTAAAATACCCTCTTTATAGAACATGCAAATATTTTTGATGTGACTGCATGAAGCACCCTCACCTTCAATTTCACTCATTTGTCTTTTAAATCACGGATTTTATAATTGCTATTTTTTTTTATAAAAATACTCAAATTGAATTAACTTTACATTTTTGTGATTATCTTAGGCTTTTTGTTTATCTAGTGATTCATTTATTAGGTTTATTTAATTACAATTAATTATAAATATAACCAACAATGTTGCCTTGATCAAATCGCAAATGACAAATTTTCCGGTTAAGACATAAATAAATTAATTAAATTTTCAAAATAAAAAAAATCAGATGAATTGGATTTAAATTATTTTATTTTTGAAAAACTAATATAAATTAATTAACAAAATTTTTATATTTATTTATAAACGAATTGGATTTAAATAATTGAAGAGAAATGCGATTATTTAGTGGATCGAAGTCATCAAACATTCATTAGATTAGTTGCGAGTCTGTGTGAAGAATCTTTTGAGCGCTCTATTCCTCCACTCGACTGTCTCTCCATATATTGATTGCCTACGAGTTGTATTGCAGTACTGCTGTGATTATCAACATTTATTTCTATCCCTTACCTCTGGAAGACAATTAACTCATCTTTCAAAATGAAATGCACGGAATGTAAACTTATTCACTACTTATTGAAAATTCTAATAATTTAAAAGTCAAAGTATTTTGTGATTTAATAATTATGTGATTTATAAATAATTTTGGAGAATCTTAATCTGAAGAACGGTAGCAATAAATTAGTCAATCGATTCTTGTAAAGGTTAGACTGAGTGCCGATGCAATGGTCGATCCAAACTACTTAATCGGGATATGTGTGTCGTCTCTGCTTTTCATGACTTTAAATAAAAAAATAGTCAAAAAACTATTGAGCCCTCAATCACTGGCAGTCAATGAATACATGTTCTGGAAGTGGAGGAATACAGTGACGTCTCTCTTCCATTCCTTTATCATTGGTTTCGGAGTTCTTAATGTGTAAGTCATTTAATTAAACATTTGAAAACATTTTAAACTTTATGATCAGGTTTTAAGCTCATCATTAAACTGGTCATCACTTCCATTATTCAGCGGTTAAGAAAATTTTTGTTTAACTTTGATTTAAGTTTTTGTCTTTATCTTACTTTTGCTTCAATCTGTGTTTTTTGCAATCTGTGCAATGCTGACCATGATCATTCAAAATCAATTATTCTTATTTAATGAACTTCTTTTTTCAGTGTTTTGTTTGAAAAGTCGATTGCAATTGATATGATGAGAGCACAGACCAGTGCCGGCAACGCATTCATTTGCATTTCAACTGGATACTTTGTATACGATCTGATTTTGTCGGTAACAAATCTGCAGTACCCTGGCAGAATTGAGATAATAGTGCACCATTTGATAACTTTGTGCTGTTTGATAGTCTCGCTGTCTAAGCAAAGATTTCTGGCCTATTGTGTTGTGGGACTGACAGTTGAAATTTCCTCGTTTTTCATTCACGTGAGGGAACTCCTAACACTTTCGGGAGTCTCCAAGTTATCCAAAGTCTACGCCTTTAACACTGTTATCACGATTTGTGAGTACATTCAATCACTTATTATTATTCGAGTAATTCATTAAAATTTGTGTCCAGTCACTTTAGTTATGTTTCGATTCCTGCCTTTAAGTTGGATAACCATGGGCATATATCGAGACCGACAATACATCGAATCGGCTCTTCTTCTGATGGCAGTTGTGTTCCTCGCAATTATATATTTGGTTTCGTCAGTTCTACTCTATAGAGTGGTTACCATTGATTATGACTTCAATATATTAGAGGATTTGATGCAATTGATTGGAATCAATACAACTAAACTTCAGTGCAAATGTTCCTCAAAGTTGAGGAAAATTTTATAATCGATATCTGATTGCGTTTAGAAATGTGTCTCAAATTTGTCTCAAAAACTATTATCTAATCACAACTCAATAACAATAAATATTTTCTTATTTTTAATATCAATTTTCTGAAAAGATTCTGAAAACATTTTATTCTTATGATAAATGGTTAGAGAAATGTCAGGAAACTCATTCAATTGGCCATCAATTCGGTTATCTTTGAATTAATGGATTGATTGTCAAAAAAAATATATTTTTGATTTATTTAGAGAATGGAGAGTATAGAAAGTCAATTGTCACACCTTCAGGATTTTGCTCTTCAGTTAATTCTGTAATGTGTTCTGATTATCTCTTTTGATCCCTGATTTATATCGTGACTTTTGCTTAAATGTGAACCATCCCACCCCACCCACATTCTGCTTAATTTTTCTAAAGATCATTACTTTTGACATTTAAAGGAGTTTGAATCAATTTTCTCTGCCTTTCACTTTAGTTTTTTTTGGCGACGGATCTGATATTTATAGGAATGACTGCCAGTTGTCCTCAAAATTGATTGCAATAAAATCAATCCAATGATTTATTTTGGTCTAATCGCTGACCAATCGCTTATCAATTATTGTAATGTCACTGCAATTAATTTATTGCCATTTCTATCAAAAGCAATAATTAAAATCAAAGAAAAAGTTAATTCAACCCAAACTCATTCAGTTTTCATCAAATATTTCGTGAAAAAAATAATTTATTTGGCCATTCTGGCAAATGGCCATGTTCAATATTTGTCACAATTGCCTATTTGCATAACATGACAATTGCATAATCAAGCAAATTTATAATTTAATCAAGATGATTTATTGATTGATTAATACCAGAGCTAGCCAAAGTAGACCCTTCACTCTCTAGAATCGCAAAATCATGAAACACAACCTAGAAATTGAAAGACCCAGGAGACCTACATCGAAAATATCACTGCGCGAAAAGCGGTGATCATTTTACAGCAATTTACCCCCATTCTGTCAATTTTTGGT
>JAQGAR010000771.1:0-12225 GCA_034697865.1 Oribatida sp.
CCCCCTGTGATTCTTCCGCTAATAGCTGATGGAGGAAGAGGTGCATATTTTGACGAAGAGGCTGTACTGCCCTCAGAGCTTGTTTGAGCTCTCTGATCGTCATGTAAATTTGACAGAATTTCTCAAAGTCTTTGCACCCTTTCATTGGATTCAGAGTTGTTTTCATTTTCTTATCTTCTGATTTCGATTAGAGGCTCACCGAGAGGTCGGTTTCGCCAATAATCAAATTTACTGCCTCCCTCACGAAAGTCGTCGCCCTCCCATTGAGCGCCTGATCTGTAGTCATCTCGTTTAGCAGTGGGATCTCTTCCTTCGTCATAAGGCAAAGACATTTCAATCAATTGATCGTTCAGTAAATTATAAATAAAATTCAATTTTCAAACTTTTATTCTTTAAAAATTTAAATAAAATATAAACAATTCTTTGCTTTTTACGATAAATTCTAAACAATAAGTAAACGATTGAATAAAATTATATTTAAAATAACTGATGAAATAGAAATCATTGGTTGTCGTCGAGTAATAAATAGTTTTTCAATACTTTTGGAACCGTTAAGTGATTGAAAACAATTTCAATATTGTTTTGATTACAAGAATTTCTGAAAGCGATTCGCGACAAACTTTTGAGTGATTTTGGTTTCGGTCTTTCGTTAAACCATTCGCTGAACGATTCAAATGCCTTAAAGTCGAGGTCCCGGTTGTAGTGTTCCGGTGGAAGACGTATTCGACCAGAAAGACAAAAGTCACTCCAGTTTAAGGGCTGGATTTGATCAATGAATGATTCATTGAATGGAAATCCGCCCAAATATAAGAGTTTAAGACCAGAAATAGTGACGCGAGTGAAACAAAAATCATTTAAATCGATTGATTCGATTATATTCGGTCTAAAATTCAATAATAACTGTAATAATTCGGAAAATCCTTTTTGAAGAGCAGAAACACAAACACTGGGATGAAGTACTGCTCCTCTCAATAGAAGAGCTCTGGCCGTCTCTATGTTATTAACGTCGACCGCAGCGGCCAAAGGGGTCGAACCCATCAAATCTTTGGCATTAATAACAGATCCGTAGTCTATTAAGTCATTTATCATATTTTGTTTGCCATTAATGGCCGCAAAATGTAATGGAGTTTGTCTTAAAGGACAGGATATGAGTTGTGCTCTGAATTCAAGTAAAACTTCGACACATTTATGGTTACCGTTATTAGCGGCCAAATGCAGTGCAGTCAACCCATTGGAGTCTCGTTTGTTAACTCTGTGCCCATCTTTTATGAGTTCTCTCAATCGGTAGCAATCATTTGCTTCGATGGCAGCGAATAACGACGGATCAGACTTTTGTTTCCTACGATTGTCTCCAAAATAAGTGATTTGCCAATCGTTAGGTCCAACACATTCTTTTTGCGATGTCTTTAATGATTTATTTCCCATAACTTTGTTGTTTATGTTTTCCCATCAAATATAAGATCACTTCATTTGAATCATCGAAGAAAATTTAAATTCAATTAAAGATCAAATAAAATATTGAATAAACTTATAACTCATAAAATAATTATCTAAACTATAAAAATATGACATTTATTATTGAAATTTCAATTCTTTGATCATATGATTGACAATAATCTTGTATTACATAAGCATTTATGTAATCATTGTTTTGTTTACAATAGATTTCACCGCAAATAACAAAATTAATAAACTTTTTTTATTTTAATCTTTTGTCAGATTTCAAAAGTGTTTACTCTTTTGAAAGATTAAGTTATTGTCGAAGAATCTAAATATTCTTCGACCAATTCTTTAACTTTAAGTCTTAAACCGTAATAAATATAATGCCATCTATTGATTGACAGCATATCCGAGTCAACTGTTTTTATATTTTTCTTATTTTTAAATTATCAAAAGATTTGTATTTTTAATATTTTCAAAGATTTTAGTTTTATCTGAAATGTCTGCCACTCTTTTCGACCAAATAAGACAATTACATTCGGATGAGTTGTTCACTAATTTGGTTCAATTGGTATAAAGCGATTGAAATTTAATTCTTAACCTGTTTTTCATCTGTTTGGTGTCTGATTTGATAAAAATGATATTATCTCAACAGTTAAACCTATTATTACCGCAATTGGAGTCCAGTTCTGAGCTGTTTTCGCCATCAAACGAATATAAAGTACTTATTTATTACGGGGACGCCCTCTACAGAACCAAAGATTACCGAAGAGCTGAGGTATGAATCAGTGACACAAATGCCGATATTTTCACCGATTGTTAATAACTGTAATGATTTTAGAGGGTATACCACAGGGCGCTGTCCCTCAAGAAGAATACTCCTAAAACAAAAAGGAAAAGTCAGAGCAACGGATCAAATGATTTGAGTTCAGAAATTGACATCAAATATAAGATACACTTTTGTTATCTAAAATTACAACAGTATTCAAACGCATCCATTGTTTTGGAGAGTATTCCTCCCAAACACGTAAGTCTTCGCACAAATCTTTTATTTGGTCAATAATTTGGTTGATTTGTTTAGAGGAACGCCACAATAAATATGGCTTTGGGAGAGATCTATAAATTAGATAAGAATCCGAGTGCTGTCAACTGTTTCAAAGAAGTTCTCAAAGAGTCGCCGTTTTCTTTGACAGCGATTCTTAATTTAATTAAATTAGAGGTCAAAATAAATGACATCTTAGGAATAGTGAATACCGCGGTCTCAAGCGTTCCATCAATGAGTTGGTTAAACACTTGGATTCGGGCCCACTCTTATCTTAACTCAATTCAAGTGTCGAACTCTATCTCTCTTTTGCGACAATTGTACGAAAGTCCGCAATTCAAAGACAATACCGGAATAATGCTTTCTTTAGGGGAAGCCTATTATTATAGTGGAGACTATAAGAAAGCCATTCCAATCTTTAGGAAAGCCTTCACATCGGATCCGATGCTCGTAAAAGGGCTGGACTTTTATTCTGCTTCTTTGGCCAAAGAAAACCTAATTAAAGAATTAGAAAATCTCTCGAATCAATTGGTCCAAAAATGTGATACTTATGACTCAGTAGCCGAGCCCTGGATTGCTCTCTCCTACTACTGCTTCCTCTCCAATAGGAAGGACTCAAAGGCTCTTTTCTTCGCTCAAAAAGTGAAAATCTATTAAAAGTTTTAACTTAAAACTAATTAAATTGAACTCTTTTGCGATAGGCCTGTGCCATAAGCAATAATTCAGTGGAAGCCCTTCTTCTCAAAGGAATCATTTTATCAGAAAATAAGATACAGGAGGCGAAGACCTGTTTTCAAGAGGCACACACTAGTGCTCCGCATCGTTTTGAGCCAATTAAGTGTTTGACTGATTGTTATTTGGCTGAAAAGCAGAAGACGTTGGCGGCGAATATGGCTAATTTGGCGCTCAAGACATTGGGTCACTCCCCTCGAACCTTAACTGTAAGTCCAATGATTTAAAAATAACTCAAAATAATTTATTAAATTTGGGAACAGTTGGTCGCCTCTGTATTCCTAACCGATTCTACAAATACGGAAAAATCTAAAGCAAAACAAGCTTTGGAAAGGGCTGTCAAACAAGATTCTGGTTATTTGAGTGCAATCTTTTTGTTGGCAAACATTTATTCCGAGGAAAAGAATTTCGATAAAGCGATAGAAATGTATTTCTTTTTTTTTAATTCGTTTTCAATTATTAAAATAATTTGTGTTTAGACTAAACAAAGCAATCGATTGCACCGAAAGTAACGTTAAATTACATAAACTGTTGAGTGAATGCTATACCGAAAAGAACGAACTCGAAAAAGCTTCTCATCACAGGAGTATTGTCACTAAGTATTGACGCTTTCTCTTAATTCAGTTAATTATTTTTAATTTAATGATAGTCTCGAACTCTGTTATCGCAATTCCAACGAATGTTCGCAAAGACTGGAACAGTCGACTCACGACAACATTAGCTCTACTCTTGACATCGAAGGAGATGACATTCCGCCTTCTGACGAAGATATCGATGAAAGTGAGACCGATGTTGTCTGGTCTGACGACAACTTATAAATAAATTTTAAATTCTATTTAATTATTAAAACAGAAGTGAAATCAATTTTGTGTATAAAAGTGATTAAAATTCCGAATATGTTATTAAAAAAACAAAAACTTAAAAATATTAAAATTTGTTGAAATCAATCGAATCTAAGGATAAGATTTGATCAGATCTTAAGACAGAAAAGAGTTTATTAAAGGGAAGGAATTTAATTAAAGTGTTTTTACTGCCGATGAGAATCATTTTGTGCTTAGCTCTGGTCAGCGCCACATTAAGACGTCTCTCGTCGTTAAGTATTTCGGTCGACAAACAATTATCGTATGGATTGCTTCTAACGCAGGAATATATTATAATTTCTTTATCTCTTCCCTGAAATTGGTCAACGGTATTTATCTCAAGTGTGTCGACACCAATTGTTTGTCTTAAGTGTCTGACCTGTCGCTGATATGGACTGATTACTCCAATTTCCTGAGCCGTTATATCAAAGAATTTAAAAACGTTTTTAACAATAATTTTGACGATTTTTGCTTCAATTTCATTGAAAACTTTTCCTTTGGAGTCACGAGTTTCTGGTGCCGGTATTTCATCCGTGTCTATAAAAACAACTGATTTGGAGATATCTGTTGCCATTACTTCTAATAACCAGTTATCTGGACTCAAAAGTGAGGGATCGGAACCAATGAGTGTTTGACTCAGGACCTGATAATTAGCGCATTTGAGAACTCCTTCGTAAGTCAATTCATTACAGATTCTCATAATTTCAGAGTTCATTCTGTACTGAATGGTGAGGTCAGTAGTATTTGACTCATTTTGTAGTAAATCAAACAAACTTTGGTCGAGTCCTCCCTGTTTAGCTTCTTTACTTTGCACGACCGGAGGCAGTTGTTTGGGATCTCCCACTAACATAAAACGATTACAATGGAATAACGGTCCTAAACAAGTCGGGAGAAGCACTTGTGAGGCCTCGTCTACTATACAATAATCAAAAACTCTTCGTTTAAATATTGGATGACTGGAAACTCCCAAACAGGTTACGGCCACCACTTTTATGTTTGAATAATAAATCTCCAATTCTTCAACAGTCTTATAGCTGGAAGTTTGAGCAGAAGCTGTGAAAGAGTGAAGCTGTGGGTCGACCCTCTTTTCAGAGCCAATTCGAAGAAAGTTTATGTTCTGATCTTTGAGTTTGAGTAAAATGTTGTCGACCGCCGCGTGAGTATAGGCTGTAATCAAAACTGACTGATCCAAAGCAGACAGAAGTTTAATCATCGCAATTATTGTTTGGGTTTTGCCGGCGCCGGGCATACCTCTCAATAATTGGTAACTGTCTGTTGACAGCGCTTTGAGTATAGAGGTCTGTTGGACGCGATTCAGAGGTCTAAGAATATGTTTGCCTTTTGTCACAATCTTTCGCTTCAATGTATTTAAATGTTGGACTCCTTTCTGACCTATAATTATATGACGGAGTCTTTCAGACTGCGAGTCACACGAATCCATTAAACGCAATAAATTTGTATAATTGCTGGAACCGATTCCTGTGGTGGACAAGTGATCGATTCGGAACAATGACTTTAATGGCAAACTATTAACTCTTTTGTCTAAAACCACTTCTATTTGTTTGTTATCAATGTTTTTGATGAAACCCATTGAAAGAGCTATTCGTTTGTTTGAATTCACTTCAAGACAATCTTCGGTCGAATCAATACTTATGGCCACTCTTTCCCACCGACGCATTACACCATCCGATAGAACAAAATCCTTGGAATCACCAGAAAATTTGTCGGATCTGATAAAAATGGCTGAATCTTCGCTATGTTTCAAAAGTATGAGTTCCCCAAAACATAAACCTTTGAATTCTCTTTGCTTTGACGATTCGGTCCAAAACCCAACTTTTGAATCAACATTTCGTTCGTTCGCTTCAACCGTTTCTAAGTTTAGTAATAAAATCCATTTTCTGAAGAAATTGAGCTCATCTTCTGATAAATGAGAGATTACCGGAGGAATGATTTGTTTGGACATAACATCCAATTCGTCTAAGTTTTCGGATTCGATTGTCTTCAAAGTGAGCGAACAGTCGAGTAAATGATCGCAATTATTGCAAATACGATAATTGTTGAGAGGTTTTGGACCCAATTCTGTATTCTTCAAGTGTTTAACCAATTCATTGCGTAATTGAATCAAATCTCTTTTGACGGCTTTTTTCGTTACTATTTGACGCATTTGTGGCTCATCTTTTAGATAAAGAAGTAATCCTTCATTGATTTTCATGTCTTCCATCATGACTGTGTAGAGACTGACCTGTCCCATATGTTCGCTTGAAAACGAAGCCTTTCCTGTTTTTAATTCTAAGGGTATCACAGAGTTTGTGGCAACTGTTTGGTCGCCGACGGCTACTTCAACTGTCATATCTACCACTCCTTTAAGACCCCATTTAGGACTCCAAACACTGTCTTCGATATCACAAACTTTCCTGACTTGAAGTTTGGGTCCAATTGAGTGACTGTTTGAAAATTGATTCAAAGATTGGGAGTCTTCGATGGCAGACATATTATATAAATATTTATCCATCCATTTGGCAATCGATGGAATATAAGGCGAGACTTCATTAATGACTTGAGTTTTAGTGATTCCAATCGCATAAAAATCATTATTAAAATCATTTAAATCTTTCAAAAACAATTCATTAATTTCTTCTATTCTTTTGGTTCTTTGCAAACACGAATTCTGGAACAACTGGTGGACAATAGTTCCGATAAGCATTGATCGGTTTGTTTGTGACCAACCACTGAATTTAGCCGAAAGCCATGCCTTTCGCATACAATAATTGGCGGACATTAGTGTTGTGCTCGAAACCAATAGATCCGGACTTTTGACAACCACTCCGTTCTCATTGTTAACAATCAATCGCTTGTTCTGAATGTCATATTTAGCGTCAAATACATGTATTGTTTCATTGATTCTGAGATCACATCCGAACCAAACACCACTCAAAACACATTCGAATGATTCTTCACTTTTGGCGAATGGTTTCAACTTTAAAATCAATTCATATTTTGCATAATCTCTAATCAGATCGACAACCGAATAACGGATAAATGTTTTCGGTGTCATTGTCTCGACATTTGTGTGGTTCGACATCGAAATGTTTTGCGCCAAAAAACCAAACTTTTGTTTACTTTAAAAAATCATTTGACAAAACGAATAACAAATACTTATTTAAAAATTCCTTTAGAAAATAGAGGCTCTAATATAATAGTTAATCAGATATATACTAATTAATTAAAAGTCAAATATAAGATTCATGATTAAAGTTGATGTAATAATTGAGTGTTGTGGGTGGGTTATCTGTGGAAATATAATGTACTCTGGGCAAAGTAGATATTTTGCCTCCACTTTAGCCAAACAAATATGTTGTTTGTGAATAGTTGTTGAGATGAGAGACCTTTTGGCGCATTTCACGCAACAAATGTATTGTTTATGAAAACAAACAGCGATTCACAACTGATTGCTATCTAATCGTATGTTTGCTCTGTTTGTGGAATAATCCTTTCGATACTCGTTTCGACTTAATTGCAGTTATTTGATATCATTAATAATATGAGTGAATCTGAGCCCAAAGTAAGTCAAATTTCTTTTAAATTGAAATAACTAATTGTTGTTCGAAAGGTTAAGCCTGAAAATGAAGCCGAACCGCCCAAAAGAGAGCGGACAGAATCCGAGCGATCGGAAAGCAATGAATCCAATCCTGACTTACATTTCGATCCAATAATTCAATTGCCATTAATTGACTTAAAAACCCTCGAAGAAGATGAGACGGAAATGTTGAAACTGTAAGTAAACTAAACTTCAATTAAATGCAATTAAAACTAATTATCTAATTTGTTGGACAGTCGGGCCAAACTCTATCGGTATGACACCAACGAAGGCGAACCACAGTTCAAAGAGAGGGGAACCGGCGAAGTGAAGCTCTTAAAGCATAACCAGATCCGAGCCGTTAGACTTTTGATGAGAAGAGACAAAACATTAAAGCTTTGCGCCAATCATTACAGTAAAACAGTTCTTAGTTTTATTTAATCTAATTTTGTTTGCAATCAGTTATGTCTTCGATGGAACTCCGAAACCATATGGGAAATGAAAAAGTCTTCGTTTGGAGCACTTTTGCAGATCTCTCTGAGGAGACGCCCAAACCCGAGACTTTGGCCATACGTTTCGGAAACGTTGAAAGTAATAAATTTCTATTAATTTAATTAATTAAATGTGACTTTTTGTGGAACAGATGCCAACAAATTCAAAGAAGCCTTTTTGGAGGCAAAGAAATTCATCGAAGAAGATAATGATCTCTCAAAAGACTTGAGTAAAATCGATATAAACGAAAAACAGAGTCGAGAATCCAAGTCTAGTGAATCAGAAACAGATTCGGCCAATGGTTCGGAAAATGAAGAGACGGACCAAAAGCAAGTTACGAAGGAAGACCATAAGAATGAAGAGAAGAACTAAACTCACTTAAGAAGAATCTTATATACAATTTTGACAAATATTTCGTATATTTTGGTCCAAAAGTCTGAACAGGTTTTGAATTTTTTATTCGCTTCCAATAAATATTTTTTCGTTCAAAACTTTTTTAAATACAATTTTATTTAAAATATTTTCTTAATTTTTATGAGAAATGCATTTATGAATCAATTCTATCAAGAATTTGGCGAAAGTGAGAATCGGTGTAAATAACGTCAAAATCGACTTAAATTAGGACCGGTTTTGAGTAAAAGATAATTATTAGAGACAACAAGTAATTCCATTCAATTATATTATAGTATAGAATAACTTTCGCCCAAAATATGATTACAATAAATATATTTACAAAAGGCTATAAAAAATCAGGCATATAATGGATTACATCTTATCCGCCCTTTCGATGATTTCCAACAAAGAATCGGTAAACGAAAAGCCGTCGTTCTCTTTGTTCTCACAAATCTTCTCAATTTCTTTCAAATCATATGGTGAGTCCATCGCTGAAGCCCTAAGAGCCCCGTTCTCTTCGCCCGACTCGTTATTATCTGTAGTGGCGCTCGAATCTGAATTGTCGTCATATTTGATAAAAGTCTCTTCGGGTGCTGATGGTTCCAAAGGTTGGACTTCTATTATATCATCAATGGGTTGGCTGTGATAATAATGGTCGTAATTTTCATTGACGTTATGTGAGCTGTGGAACAGTTGTGTCATGAGTTGTACGGGTAGTCCACAGTTGTTTGGCATCCGTTGGTCACATTTCGAGTGAACGGTTGCATTGCATTCGCTGCACTTCTTCGCCCGTTTACCAAAATGAATGACTTCCGCACACGAAACGCATTTATTGTTCGGTAATTTGTTGGTTATGTCTACGAACCGATGAGGAATGTTGTGTCGCATCCGAGAACTCGGATCATCTGAAGTGCAATGATTTTGCAATGGATTTTCATTACGTTTTTTTGAGGCTCTCTTCTTGTTGTCAGAAAAGAGGGGTTTTCTGAATAACTGATTGGATGGACTCAATTGACTGAAATTATCGCTTTTTATTGATATCACGTCTGAAATACATTTTTGAGAAAATAAATACTTTTAATAATTGATTGGATTAACGAATTGGCAAATGTGACAGACCTTCGGGTTTATTGTATTTGTCTTTGTTTAGAGCACTCTTAAGTTTATTGTTCTCTTCGGCTAAGCGTCTACTTTTTGTTCGCTCTTCAGCTAAAAGTCTGTCCAAATCTTTGAGTTCTTCGGGACAGATGGGACGCGAACTATTGTTTACAGCTTTTTTTGTTGGGGTTATACTTATAAAAGGCTTCGAATAAATTAAATAAAATGTTTTATAATTTGTTTAACAATTAATATAATATTTAATGAAATGCTAATAAAATGCCAATCGATTCAACACTTCTTTACCTTCTTTTGCTTCTCTAAGGATTCTGTCTTTTTCTGTAGGAAATCAATGAGTTTGATGTGCTGTTCAATGGTTTGCTGAGCGGTGATCTTCTCTCGTTTCATCTCCTCGTCCTTAATCTCCATCTGATTATGCAATGAATCGATTCTTGTCTGCAATTCTTCGATCTTTTCCACCGACTCTTGAAAAGCGGTCTTAAGATTACGATTCGATTCATTCATTTGACCGATTGTTGTGATGTGATTCGCCGCCTCTTCTTTGATTGCGATCAGCTCTTCTTCGTAATGACTGATTTTAGAATCCAAGTTTTGGATAAGCTCATCCTTGGCGAAGAAGTTGTTCTCCTGATGACGAACTCTCTGGTCATATTCGCGATTCTTTTGAAGCTCTTCGTGCAGCCTCTGTTCTAAGTCTTGAACCCGTTGTCTGTCGACTGTCGCCATATTCCTGTTTTGTATTCTTTCCAATTCCAAAGCCTTAAATGCTTCCTCTTTTTCGTGAAGAGCGGACTTCAGTTGATTACGAATATCGACCACTTCTTGATTTAAATGTTGGACTTCAGTTTTAGTGGAGTCCTTTTGCTCAATCAACTTCTCTTTGAGAACTCCCAATCCCTGGTACTTATTCTTGAACTGTTCTGCCTGTCTCTCCATTTGGATGCATTGGTCCTGAAGTAGTTTATGGTTTTTCTTCAATTTGTTTATTTCTTTTTCCTTGTTTTCCATTTCTTTGTTTTTGGAAATCAAATCGCTTCGAATGGTTTGCATCTGATTTCGCATAACTTCCAATTCTTGGAGTAATTGTTCGTACTTTCGGTTGGAGTCATCGAACTTTTGTTTCCAATCAAATTGTTTGCTCAGCTTTTCTTTGAGAGCCTAAAGATTTGATTTGAAGAATAAGACGAATACTTATTAGAAAACAATTTTATTTGAATTTTTTGGTGCGAATCATAATAAAAATACAATGATTTTAATCAATTCAGAGGTAATTAAAGTCAATAATTAACAGTAAACGAGAAAACGGGTGAACACTATATTCCGATTCATAAAAACAGAGAAATGACTAATTGATTAGAAGTTTATTGCATTGATTGGAATCACAGTTAAGTGAAGGATTAGGGCTCTGCCACTGACTTATGGTTACCCTTATGAATCACATTTATATCTACGGCTAAAGTTATTTTCGGGAAATTGTTTCCAACCTTTGTCTCAGTGGTTAAACCTTTGATTCGGTCTTCAAATGACTCTTTGATTGCCTTTAATTAAAGAATAAAAACAAAATTAATCTAAAAGTCAGTAAAAGAGGAATAAAACGACAGTAAAAGAAATGCAAATCTTTGACCACCTTTTGGTCGGAAAGCTTAGCACTGAAATCTTCGTTAAGTGTCTTAATTTGTTGGACCAGTTGTTGGATGTGTTGCTCTTTGGAACCGATATCTTTCTCGAGTTCACCGTTTTTGGTTTGAATGGCAGTCAACTGATCCTTGAGTTCCTTCTTCTCGTCTCTGAGAAACCTGTTGTGGTCCTGCCATTTGTCGGCCTCCCGTTTGGCGATACGTAAATCCAGTTTCAGTTCTTTGAGTTGCTTTTCATGTCTTAAACTGAGCTCTTCGTTCAAATGTTTCAATGACTCGAATTCAGTCTTAATCTCGAAATATCTGAATTCATGTCCTTCGAGTCGATCCTTTATACCATTTATGTCTTGATCTGATGGCAGACCACAAGAGTTGTCACCACAAGACACTGCTTTTGACGCCTTCGAAGACTTTGAAGACATTTTTAACACTTTAATCAATGTTCGGATGATTTATTCGGAAGTAGTATTAAATACTATTTATTTCTAATTAAAACTAATGAAAATATTTCAAAAAAATTAGCGATAATTTGATATAAAGAGTCTTAAAGTCTAATAAAATGCGTTGAAATACAAACTGAAATCAAACAAAACTGTGACTGAATTTGAAACAAAATAGAAGAGTGTTTCCATTGGTTGCTATGCTTTTCTATATACACATCACTATTGGACGGTCTATTTTGAGCGCTAATTATATTCATTTCAAAACTTAGTCAATTTCTACAGTCAATTAAATTTATAATTATTCTATTAATGATATTTTTCTTTGACAAAATCAGATTTGAGAACTTAAATAAATGGACAAAATTTTTAAATACACATAAAAATATAATTAAATTATGAAGTAATAATAGTAATTTATATTCCTTATAAGTTATAACCAAAGCTTGAAAAAAAATCCAAGGGGGAGTTAACAAGGAGAATAAGTTTATGG
>JAQGAR010000772.1:0-12225 GCA_034697865.1 Oribatida sp.
TTGCGTGAATGAGTGCTTCATTGAGAGGAGAAAGTCATTGTTTTACCGGAGAATTACATGTTTTGATCTCAACAATGTGGAGAAAGTCATTATTTATCCGTCGCTTCCCAAACTTTTTTAACTGTAATTTGAATAAAATCTACTAATTCAAATTTTGTTGTTGTATTATGTTTAAATTTTATTAATCAAGGTACAAAAATTCAATTCTACAACTATTGTTTTATATTTAATTAAATTATTAAATGTTATCCAGGACCTGGATAACATTTAATAATTATGCCCTGGGATTCATCAATGGATTTAAAATACTTGATATAAAATCAATAGACGTCTGGTTCTGAACACTCTGTGAATAATAATTGACGCAAACGTCTGATTGAATCTCTTCTTTTGAATTCCAGCCATAAATACAGAACTGATTTTTGTTGAGACAATTATTGACTTCTTGTGCCAAACCGTTGGGCAGTTTCTGGTCACAAAAGTATAATGAATTTGGTTTACACCCATCCGACCGTTCGATGGACAGCCGATGACCGCAAATATGGCCAAAACCTTGTCGGGCATCACATCGACAGCCAATCGATGACTGAATTAACACGAATTGAGTCAAAACACAAATAATTGAAAACAATTTCAAATTCATTGCAAACATTTTGCAAATATTTTGTTCACTTCTTTCAAATGAAATGTTTTTTCGTCAAAACTCTTCTGAAAACATTTTATCGCAAAATATCAGTAAAAGTCTTTGATGTAAACATAAAGGTTTTTGTCCGCAAAATAACAAATAAATTATCAAAGAATAAGCATTTCGTGACTTTGAATGAAATGTTTTCATTTATAAGACATTTGTTTAACTAATGGTTAAAAGTCATTCAACTCTAAAATGCATTCAAAATATTTGAAATGTTTTGACAATTTTTCTAACAAAAGGTATTATCAATAGTTTTATCAAAGTTCTTTTACGCACGATGAATTTGATTTTAATGATTTTAGACCATTATTGAGTGGAATATTTAAATTTAAATAAATGGTTTTCGAAATCATCTAAATAATAATTTTTAATGAATAATTCAAGTGATTTTTATTTTGTGTTAAACTTTTTAATGATTTTTTAAGTATTCAAAAAAGCAAGAATATTTTAAAATTTTGCATTAATGTTGAATTGAAATTTGAATATTATTATGCCTAGAGTAAAAGGCCCAAGATTAGTTTATTTATTAAGCTCAATATTCTTTTAAACTGTTTTTGAAATATCCCATCATTTATTCTCAAAATGTGTTAAAATAAAAAAATAATCAAGGACTATTGAGGAGTGAATGACTATTTCAAAATGTGGTTATAACTTTCAGAGCTGTATTCAGTAATAATAATGCAATCATTCATTTCATTTCTAATTATTAATTAAAAACTTTTCTAAAGAGAGGTTCTTCGTCGCGCAGTCAGGGGGTTTTCAAAATTTTCCAGTCAGGAGGTTTGGGTTAACCCTGATTATAAATTGTAAATTATAATTTATAATAAATCTTTTATTGAAAGCATTCAACAGATGTCTCGACTTCTCAACGCTTTCTTCACTAAAGGTTTCAAATTTCAAAATAAATACAAAACACGTGTTTCATATGTTTTCACACTTTTCTTATTCCTTTGAATTGAAAATCAATTGAAGAAAATGTCGACCGATTTGATCGCAAAACTCATTCAGTTTAACAAAATCAACAAAACACTGTTTAAACTCAAACAAGTCATCGAAACAACCGCTGAAAAAGTATTGAATATTGAAAATTTCAATTCTAATTCCCTTTTCGATGAGATCAAAGTCTGCAGAAGTGAAGTGTTTATGAAAGAATTTGTGAATAAGTCGCCTTTATTTGAGTGTTTTTGGCCCAAATGTCAATACAAGGCCCCAAAAGAAACAAATATCAAAACTCATCTATTGATTCATACAAATGAAAAAAAGTTTAAATGCAATGAATGTCATAAATCATTCCGACGATCAAATTATTTAAAATATCGCCAATTGATTCACTCGAATGAAAGGCCACACAAATGCAAAGAATGCAATAAAACGTTCCGACAATCATCTCAATTAAAAGATCACCAATTGATTCACTCGAATGAGAGGCCAAACAAATGCAAAGAATGTAATAAAAGTTTCCGACGTTCGCATCATTTAAAAGACCATCAATTGATTCACTCAAATAAACGACAGTTTGTTTGCGATTTGATTCGATGTGAAAAACGTTTCAACACCAAAACAAATCTCAATCATCACAAAAGAGACGTTCATTTGAAGGAAAGAAAGTTTAAATGCGATTACAAAGACTGCGGACAAACGTTATTCTATAAGTCGGGTCTAATTATTCACAAACGCATTCATTCGGGAGAAAAGCCTTTCATTTGTGACCACAAGAATTGCGGCAAACGATTCGCTCAGAATTCAAATCTCAATTCTCACATCAAAGCAATTCATTTGAAACAAAATTTATAAAAGTATCTATTACAGAAAATTTGACCACTGTTTTGTTTCTTAATAATTATAAATTACCAAATATTTAGCACCAAGTTGTAACTGTGCAAGTTGTAACAACAAGCTTAAATGATTTTGCATAATAAATCAGTTTCATGTTATTATTCAAACAAATTTTGTGCATTTAATAAAACCAATAAAATCATAAATAAATAAATTGCTGTTTTTCTCGGTGTGAAAATTGCGAGGGAAGGGCTACTATTGGAACAGTGGTCGTAATCTGAATAACTACCAAGGCAAGCCGCAAACTGCACAGCATGCGCCACATATGACTGTTGTTTTGTGCCGCGGAACAAATGTGACATCGGACCAACAGCATACAAAGCTTTGATTGGAAAATAACCATGTTAATTACTTATCAAACACAAATTAGAAAATAGACTGACCCACATCCTCTCCACTATGATGTGATGATTCAAGATAAATTGCAGAATGACTTTTATATTTAAGTGAAGCTAGATCATCATAAAATTAAATTGATACATTTTCAAGGTTAAGTTTTATCTTACAAGTATTCACATTTGAATTTTGATCTTGTCTATCCTCCTTAAGACCAGGTCCATTTCCGTACATAAGTGTAGTGAATGGCTTATTTGTTTTGTCTTCATTTCCTACGGTTCCCATTATGTCGTGACCACGAGGGGGATATCCGTTCATAGTTAAGGCCTGCGAATGGTCAGCCGTTACCACAATCAGAGTGTCTTCCATTGAGACCATGTGGAAGGCCTTCTCTATGGCACGGTCTAAAGCTAGGGTCTCAAAGAGTGCCAAATTTGCATAATTTTGATGGTGGGCCACATCTATTAGTCCGGCCTCCACTAACAGAAAGAACCCTTGCTCATTCCTCTGAAGCACTTTTAAGGCTGCCTCGGTCATTTCCTCGAGGCTCGGCTCCATATCAACGTTCCGTTCCTTATCAAAGTTCATGCGGTCGTCATTGAAAACACCGAATAAATAGTTAATTTCATGGTTTCCATGAAGTTCTAGTAAATCTTCGCGGGTGTGTGCAACTCTGTATTGATCATGATCAATTTCCGAATCATTTTTGAGGTCCATCCACTTTTTAATAAGATTAAGACCGTCCTTACGCTGTCCAGGCCTTCCACTTATGTGATCAGTGTAATTCTTAGGGTAGAGAAAACTGCCACCGCCTCCAAGTATAACATTCAAATTTTTACCTGGATTCTCTTCGATTAGTTGTCTTCCAATATCTTTGCAATCATCTTGGTTGGGATGGTAAACAAATTTATTGGGAATATGGTCCTCCCACTCATTATCAGCTATTTTTGCATACGAGGCCGCAGTTGTTCCTCGTGTTAAACGACCGGTGGTCACAATACCAATGCTTTTACCTGTAATTTAGAATTAATTCATTTATTGTTAACAAGACATTTATTGCCTATTGACCCTCATCATTAGCAAGTTCAAATATAGTTGGATATGAGTTGTTTCGCACAGATTCACAATTTGATTCTCCTTTCTTCACTTTGGCAGTCACTCCTAAAACACCTATGTTTGTTTTGACTCCAGACAAAAGTGCAGTGGCGGAGGCGGCCGCATCAGGTACCTGGCTGTTCACGCTATAAGTCTTTTGTAAATAATAATACCAAGAACATTTATTGTTTCATTTATTTAAATTTATCGTGATAGTGTCAAGACGGGTGCAATAGAGTCTTGCAATTGAGTGTCTTAAAAGGGGCTGAGCCAGGCCTATTACACCGGTATCGGAAATGTATGTTATCAAGTAAGTTTATATTTACTTACTTTTAGAAAACAAATGTTAGGGAAGTGTTCGAAAAACAACTTTTCCTCTTCGCCAGTGTAATTTTGAAGCTGGCCTTTCAGTATTCTGGCCGGAGTGATTGTTGACACACCCATTCCCGCTCCAACAAATAGAATCAGGTTCTTTGCTCTCCGATAAATATCCTCTCGGTTATATTCTTGTAATATATCGGTTTTGGCAAGGTTCGTCCAATAATAAGTTTCGAATTCGCCTTGATACAAAATATAGAACATTTTATTTGATTAATTAAATATTTTTGAAAACAAACCATTATTATGATGTGGATGAAGGAGCAGGGTAGAATTCTTGATAAGAAATAAAGTTACTAAGATTATAAGCAAAAACATTTTGAATTGAACACAATCTAAAACAATGTTAACGCAGAGATTCTCATCAGGGTTTTACTCTTCCTAATCAAATGAACAAATGCTTTAAAATGAGCCAACAATTTAATTAAACATAATTAATGTCATAGATCATTATTTCCGCTAAATTGATTCGGATTCAAATGAGACGGATCTAATGTGCGCTTCAATTTAATCAAGGACGCTTTGACTTTCAAACTCAATTCCAGTTATAAACAAGTTTAAACCAGAGGTGTCTAATGAAAGTACGAATAACATTACTTATTTGATTATTTTATTTGCCCAGATTATAATGGTATTTAAAATATGAAATAGGTAACTTTTATGGCCTTGTTTACAGTTTTGTGAAAATGATTAAAATGTTCAAAATTATTAATAAATAAATTGATGTAATATTTGATGCAATTCTGATGGAAGAGCTATTGTCGTAATTGCAGTGATCAAATCTAACGTAATCACCAAGGCAGGCTGCGAACTCCATGGCATGAGCCACATAGTTCTGTTCTTTTGTACCACGAAATAGGTGTGACATCGGACCCACACTGAACAAGGCTAAATCAATTTTGAAATCAAAATTGTTATCATTATTTTAATTCATTTTTTTCAATTATTTGAAGTTAGTAATTGAAAATGGGTAATTTAAAGGGAAATGCGACTTACCCACATCCTCTCCCCCGTGGGTGGCCGAAACTTTAAAAACTGCAGAATGACTCTGATATCTGAGCGCAGCTATTGATAAGAAAAAATAATTTGTTTTAAATAATTAATTAACAAGATCATTTTTACAAGTGTCCACTGTGGATGGGTCAGGTCTCCCTGGATCCAGGTTATGCCCAGGTCCAGTTGCGTACATAAGAGTGGTGAAGGGTTTAAGGGTTTCTTCGTCTTTGTCTGCTATTCCCATAATGTTGTGCCCGCGAACTGGATATCCATTCATTGTGAAGCCATGCGAGTGGTCGGCGGTCACCACAATTAGTGTCTCATTAATTGACACCAATTGAAGGGTCGCCTCAATAGCCTTATCGAAAGCGATTGTCTCATAGAGGGCCAGATTGGCGTAGTTGTCATGGTGAGCCATATCGATACGACCGCCCTCGACTAAAAGTACATAACCTTGCTCATTCCTCTCCAGAACACGAATGGCTGCTTCGGTCATTTCCTTAAGGCTTGGCTCCACATTAGCATCCCTTTCCTTATCATAACTCATATGACTGTCCTGGAAAATACCGAATAAATACTCGAGGTTTTGATTCTTATTGGCGTTTAATAGTTGTTCCCGATTATTGACAAACGTATAGAACTCTTGCTTAAGACCAGTCTGTTTTCGAAAGTCTAACCACTTTTGAATGAGATTCTGGCCGTCCCCGCGATGACCCGGCTTTTGTGTGATAGGATTCGTGTAGTTTTTAGGATAGAAATTCTGAGCCCCACCTCCGAGTAAAACATTAATGACTTTACCAGGCCGATTTTCAACCAATTGTCTCGCAATGTCTTTACATTCGGCGCCGTTTGGATCTGAGTTTTTGGACGCTTCAGGTGGTATACTTCCCTCCCAATCCCTTTCAGCTGTACTGGCGTAACCGGCGGCAGGAGTGGCATGTGTTATTCTAGCTGTGGTCACAATACCAGTGGCTTTACCTAAAATCGAAACAATATTAGTGTTGATTACATGTTACCCAACAGGTTTGTCATTGTTCTTGTTTATTTGATTTATATCTGGAATTTCAAACTAACCATCTTCAAATGCTCGATCAAATATAGAGGCCAGAATAGTATTCTTTTGAACTAGCTCACAGTTTGTCTCTCCCCTTTTGATCTTGGCAGTGACACCAAGTACACCTTTATTAGTTTTGACGCCGGCCAAGAAGGCAGTGGCAGTTCCCGCTGAGTCCGGCACCTGATAGTCCACATTATAAGTCTGTGCAAAAAATAATCGATAAAAGTTTAATAAACGACTTAATACGTTATTAATAAGCAATTAATTCAATGACAGTAGGGATGAGCAAGAAGGTTTTACTGACCCGTGAAGAGCAAATGGAAATTTACTATTAATCTTATGGGTAAACACTTAACCTTTGTTTTGATTAAAACTAATTTTGTTTTTATTACAGAATTTGGATGAAAAGCACTTACTTTTATGAGACAAGTGTTTGGAAAGTCCTCGAACACGAGTTTTGCCTCTTCTCCTGAAGTGTTTTTGAGCTGACCTTTCAGTATTCTGGAAGGTGTGAGAGTCGATATGCCCATACCATCACCGAGGAATATTATAACATTCTTTGCTTTATGAACGATGTCCTTTTGATGGTAGGCCTTGAATATGTCTATCTTAGCCATGTCTGCCCAGTATTGAGCATTCAATTCAGCTAGATCATGTAAAATCATTTTAAGCAAGGACATAAAATAAAATTTCAAAATATCACAGACCTTCGTTAGGGTTTGCATTGAAATCAGGCAGAGTTTTTGCCAAAATAACAGCAAATAAGTTGACCAGGATGAAGCTCAGGTACATTTTGAACTTGAAACTTCAATAACTTGCACTGAAAATTCAATTTAGAAGTTAATTCAGAAATATTGTCCACGGATTTTATAGAATTGTTAGCCGGCAATAAAACAATAATTTATTCTTTAAAACTGTATTAAAGTGAGAAACAATTAATGTGAATTATCTATCAAGAACAATTTATTATTCTTTTCAAGTGATATCTGGAAAACAATTTGATTTGTGATATGAGTTATCAAAAGACTTCACACCTTCTGATCACACCTTCGGTTACCATAGGATTAACTGATTTCTTATCTTCTTTTTCGCTCAGATTCTATGTCTTTTCAACTCAAATGACAAATATTTTAACAAAATCTTAAAGATTAGATTTCAAAAGGAACAAGATAACAACTTTTATTTGTAATAGATAGCTTGATAGCACAGCCATAATGGAATGACATAACACTAACATTCCTAAACCGGAATAATGCCGATCAATGCACAGAATGATAAATGTTTATTCAGGTGTAAATTGATTGATATTTTAATTGTGCATATTATGAACAGGTTGTGCAGGGGCAAATATGTGACGCTTAGTTATTCAAAAGATATTATAGTAAGCAATTGAATGGCACACATGTGTAGACATAAATTCCTATGACTTTATTTTTTTTAGTAATAATAATCCAAGGCAATTATTTAATGGCAATGTTATTTTAATGAGAGTAAAAAAGTACAAATCAATAAAAAAAAATCCACAAGAACTTTGTCTAACTGAAAATTATCTGATAAATCAATTGCGTCTATTCTTTATAAAGTCAAACCCTGCTAAGTGTATTAATATCAGGGGTCTACAACCGAAACTTTTTCAGGGGGAGGGGATCGAGGGAATTATTTTTCAAAATAAAAAATCCTCGAAATATCGGAAAACCCGAAAAAATCGGAAAACCCAAAAAATTTACCGCATCGGTTTGCTCGGGGAACAACCCTCTTCTTCCCGAAAACTATTGAGAAAAGGGGGAAAACCCCTAAAAATCGCCTCCCTTCGCTCGACGAAGGGGATCCTGAGCGCCAAGACGGGGATCCTGAGCGCCAAGACGGGGATTTTGGACAATTTTTCTGGCTCAGGGGGATTTTCTGACCGACCCCTGATTAATATAAGCAAGGAATTTTAAGCATAAAAATTAGTAAGCTAAACTATTGAGCTTTACTATTGAACAATCTAACTATTGAAAATATATTATTTGTGAATTTTGCAATTCTATTGTAGGAATCCCTTCATTCATATTAGTAATGCTTAAAGTACATGTATTTGTTTGAACTAAACATCCTTGTTATGTAACTATTGTAACAATTGGTAGACTAGTTTCTACCCGTGATGATGTGCACATTTTGTGTCTTGTCCACATGTTATCTTGGTTTAAATGTCAAAATAGTCTTCACTATTAGTTTCAAGAAAAGTACCAAAATTGAAATCAGGTGATTCTTTTATTCAAATGATTTATAAATTAAATATTTTGATGAAAACGATTGAAATATTAATAAATAGTAATAAATAAATGGATGAGATTTTCGGTGAAGTTTTGAAAGAAGAGCTTTTTGTTGTTTTGCAATGGTCAGACTCAGCATAAACACCCAGGCAGGCTGAGAATTCCATCACATTTGCTATGTAACTCTGTTCTTTAGCGCCACGGAATAGGTGTGACATTGGACCGATACTAAACAGGGCTAAAAAGTAACAATTAAACAGATAAATGAATTATTTAATTTATGTTTAGTAATTTTCAAGGACATAGTCAATAAAATTGAACTGACCCACATCCTCTCCTCCATGATTTGATTCTTCCAAGAAAACTCCGGAATAACTTTGGTATTTAAGCGAAGCTATTGATTAAAAAGTAACTCATTTGATTTTCAAATAATCTAATTGATTCTTACAGGTATCGATTGTAGATGGGTCAACTCTGTCTTTCTTATATCCAGGTCCATTTCCATACATAAGAGTGGTATACGGTTTATTTGTTTCATCCTCTTTTTCTGCGATTCCCATTATGCTATTGCCTCGCTTTGGATATCCGTTCATAGTTAAGGTATGCGAGTGGTCTGCCGTCACTACAATCAAAGTGTCCTCAGTTGACACTAAAGTGAGGGCCCTCTCAATGGCTTTGTCAAATGCAACTGCTTCATATAATGCCAAATTTGCTTGATTGACATGGTGATTATTATCAATATTGCCTCCCTCAACAAAAAGAACAAATCCTTGGTCATTTTTCTTTAGTATATTTATGGCAGACTCAGTCATTTCCTCAAGACTTGGCTCTAAGTTAGGATCCCTTTCCTTATCATTACTCAAGTCTTCGTCTTGAAAAATACCGAATAAATAATCAAGGTTTTGATTCTTATTCGCCTCCAATAGTTGTGCTCGATTATTGACAAACTTATAGCGTTCTTGCTCAAGTCCGGTTTCTTTTCTATACTTTACCCACTTTTCCACTAAATTGCGGCCGTCCTCCCTCTCACCCGGCCTTTGAGTTATTGGGTTTGTGTAGTTTTTAGGATAGAGAAATCGAGCGCCGCCTCCCATTATAACATTGAGGCTTTTACCAGGCTCATTCTCGACTAGTTGTCTGGCTATGTCTTTGCATTCTTTTCCATTTGGATTTTGGGCCGCCTCAGAAGGTATGCTTCCTTCCCAATCCCTGTGGCTTACATGTGCATAACCAGCTCCAGGCGTTGCATCAGTTATTATTGTTGTGGTAACAATCCCTGCACTTTTACCTGATTGATAAATATATTCCATGAGTTGAATAAAATCTATTATTTGACTTGGTTAATTGAATTTTCAATTGAATACATACCCGCTCTTAACGCCAGTTGAAAAATAGAGTCCACAGAATTCTCCTGTACAAGTTTACAGTTTGTCTCTCCCTTTTTTACCTTGGCAGTGACACCAAGAACACCTTTATTAGATTTGACTCCACATAAATATGCAGTGGCTGTTCCCGCTGAGTCCGGAACCTGATAGTCCACATTATAGGTCTGCAAAAAAAATTGTTTTGAAACTTATCAATGAATTTGAGTTATTGAAAAATTAATTAATACTGAAATAAAAATAAAAGAACAAGTTAAAAATCTTGCTCAAAAATTTTTTTGTTTTATAATTTACCCTCATCAAAGTAAAAGTAAAATACTCTATTTTAATTTCTTATTTAACTTAATTCAAAATTGTTTATGAAAAGCACTTACTTTTATCAAACAAGCGTTGGGAAAGTCCTCGAAGACTAGCTTTTCTTCTTCACCTGAATTGTTTTTGAGCTGACCCTTCAAGATTCTGGAGGGAGTGATAGTGGATACACCCATACCATCGCCGATAAATATGATAACATTTTTCGCTTTGTGAGAAATGACTTTTTGGTGCAAGGTTTTCGTTAATTCTGCCCTGGCCTGGTCTACCCAATACTGAGAAGTCAATTCAGCTTGGATAAAAATATATATCGTAAATAACCAAGAACAAATATCTAAAATTAATTTTCTTACCTTCTTCGTGTCTATTTTGAAAATCAGGCAGAGTTTTAGCGAAAATGCCCGCGAACAAATTGATTAGAATTATACTTAAGAACATTTCAATCAAAATATCGAAATCTTATAAATGAATTTGAATTTGAGAGTTGGAATTCTTTGTGTTAACCTCGGCTTTTATACAATTCTGAACTTGCAATAAAATATATTTTAAAACCATAATAAAATTGATTTAATATAAACTTTTTATCTCTAAAGCAATTTAAGATTTCAAAGTCTAAACCCTGTGCGTCTTTTAACCCTGAACATGTAGTTTAGATGGTTTTAGTTAAATTCAAATCAAACTAGGAAACTCCGAGGAAAATAAGGCCAAAATCTCCTTTAGAAAAAACCCTTGATAATAATCCTCATAACCCTGATCTCCGATAACCCTGAAGTCGGCGAGCTTGAGGATCCCTGATGAAAAACAATGCTTCAATTACTTTATAACGCGTTTAGTTTAATTAAATAATGCAAACATGTTGTTCAAGTATGTTTATCATAATGATAATTATCTCTAGATGATATTAAATCACGTGATGCCCTGTTGGTATATTTTAATGGCTGTAAACTTCTAAATCAGTAAGATAATTTGAGCTTTGTTTGTTAAAACACACCTCCACACGTCATAATATTAAACTATTTGTTATCTTTGGGTACAGTTTTATGAATTTGTTATTTAGAAAGGTGCAGAATAGCTAGTTAATATTTTATTTATCAGTAGTTACTGCAAGACTAATCAAGTAACTTTATCAGTTTGTACTTATACATTTCATTTCAAGATAATTATTTCTAAATGATATTAAATCACGTTATTCCCTGTTGATATATTCTAGACGTTATAAATTAAATCAGGGGTCACCAAGGGGGATAATCGGAAACCCCCCTGAGCGGAGAAAATTGTGATTTATCCCCGATAATTTTAAAGGGTTTTTAAGGGGTTTTCCCCTTTTTTCGGGAAATCTTAGTCTTGTACCGATCAAGTAACTTTACTGCCTAGGTGTCCAAGGGGAGATCATCTGAAAAACTTCCTTGAACCGGCAAAAAAAATCCTGAAAATATCCCCCTTAGTCGGCCGAGCTTGGACAACTTTGCTTTACTGATAAATCAGTAAAAGACTTTTATCAGATTTTCATTGAATTGAGAATAACTTACTTTATAACGGGTTTAAAGTATAAACAAATAATGGAAACATGTGTTAAATATAATACTTATTATTTTTAAATGGAAGTAAAACACGTGATGCTCTATCAACATAGTTTGATGCCCTTGAACATCTTAATCAGTAAGATAATTTGGGCTTTAAACATTCTTAACTTTAACATCCTGCTAAAAACTTATCAAATTCTGTGAATGGATAACAAACTTAGAAGGATACTTAGGGAAGTGGTACTGGAGTTGGAAAAAAATAACTCATACCATCTTGAAGAAAATTTTAAGAAAAATTTAATGATGTAAAAATTTGCGGCCCATGGCCATGTTAAAGGCCCGAAATGGCCACTTGAAAATTGAA
>JAQGAR010000773.1:0-12218 GCA_034697865.1 Oribatida sp.
ATTCCCTCCCGTTCCCGTACGGGAGGGAGGGAATTAAGGGAACCCTGAAGTGAATAGGGATTCCCTTTCGGAGACTAACTTGGACTTAGGTTTCCATTAAATCAATCATAGCTCTTAAGACTCTTAAGGAATGAGAGGCCGGAGAGTCATTCTGAGTCGAAATGTTTATCAAATAAAATACGTGGGTTTTAGCTTCAGGTCGAGAGAGTAATAGAAAATCGAGTAAATCATGAAATTTAATCTCTTTTCATACTTGTTATGAGTTTTTATCTCATTTTCTTCAAAAACTTATAGACTTTTTGATAAAATAAATTTCTAAAGCTTTGTATGAAATTTAGAGAAGTTTGTGATTCAATCAAATAAAAGTCGGAAAGTCTTAAACACACGTTTCAAATGAATATTGATTTTATGATTTTCACTTTTTCCTTGTTTTTATGCGAGCATTTTGACAATTTTGAGTAATAATTTATATAAATTTGTTTGCTGCAATATACTTACTATTTTATTCTCTATATTTAAGCAAATAAAACATAAAATCTTGATTTATGTTTGAAATGCGTGCAAATCTCAAATCACGATATTATTCATTGAAAACCCTTTTTGTAAGAAACGTTTGGTTCAAAAGAACACTTTTCTTAAGAGAATTCAAATTTCATCCAATTTTTGCTCTTTTTTCTCATAAACATAAGGAAATCGACACTAAATTAAATGAATTATAATATTTTGAAGTAAATCTTTTTATTTAAACATTTCAATGAATTAATACATTGTATTTCATATTTATTTCTCTTTTTCTGCGCTTTTATTCATTTTCTGGTTTTATTCTTCGGCTTAAATACTCTTCAAAGACAATAATCAGTTAAGAATTGTCTTCAATCAAAACTGATTGCAATCTTCACCGCATTTATTAATTGTTTTTCTATTTCTTCCAAAGAAATGAATACTTTTGGCGACAAATCGATAGTAAATCATATCTGAAGATTGTTGCATAAAATATCTTGAGATTAGAGGGGGAAGGATCTCCAGGCTTTCCTTAGCTAAAAACAATTGATAGGGGTGAAAACTAAGTTGCAATTTAAATTGCCATAAATTTTCATTTGTTTCAAAAGAGAAAATCAAATGATTTATTCGTTAATTACGGGCAGAGAAACAGCGAAAACAATTTGAGAGGAAAACCAATTCCAATGAATGACTGAACAAAAGGGTTTTGGTTTATCTCAAAATGAATGATGAATTGAATTACTGGTGTGAATAAAATTGAAAATTATATTTTCGTTTGTTTTTCTTAGCGCTTCGAGGATGTTCATTGGGAGGGACTGAAAAAATTCCCTTGTTAGCATTGTTAGGGGAAAGCCTAGTAGGTTTCAGATCTAAAAACTTGATTTTTATTGCCTTTTTCGAGATGTCATATGAATTAAAAATTTTGATTTATGAATAATTGATTTTAATCTGAGTTTCATGATTTCTGAGTAATCCTCTGAGAGAAAGGTATAAAAATAACCTGAAATTCAAGTATTACTTTCCATTTGAGCTCATATTCTGTCCATCACTTAAATAATTCTGTGAATAATGCGATATTCAAATTGATTTCTAAACTTAGAGAATGATATGAAATAGAAAAAACATCATTTTGATGTATTGTCACCCTGGGCACTTCATGTGATCAAATACATGTCTTAATTCATCATATTTTAGAAGTTATTTAACCAAAGAAAAAACTAATCGTGAAAATAGAGTAATGAATGGAAGTAATGAATTTTTAAAATCAATTAAAATATATTGAAATCGAGGACATTTCTCAACACACAATAGAAATTCATTGGATTTTCACCTTTTCGCCAATGATATTCAACAACATTCTTGGTATTTGTGTAATAGAGGCGAATGTCTTATGTATGTCCTTGTCTTTGATAACACTACTAATCAATCCTTAAGACCTCAACCGGTATTTAAATATGAAAATTATATTTAATGTAATAATCGCATAGAAAAGAGAAACAAATTTTAATGAAGAAATTATACGATAGCTCTTTGATTGCAGTTAAAAAACAATTGAAATACTATTTCAAAAGTGTTCCCTCACTTTCACTCCTCAACCATTTTATTGCTTCAGATTTTTTCGTAAACGTAAACTAAACCATACTTTTCATCATTTTTTTTAAAGGACTTGTGATTATTGGTCAGAAAAAAACAAAGTCAGGTCACAGTGAGGGATAAGAATTCAATGACGAAAGGCAGTTCCAGTATAATCATCTGATATATCAATAGATTGGAACATAAGCTGAATATGCTGAAAATTATCTGAGAGCATAATTAAAACAAAACATTCATTCAATGCATAAATAAACTAATTCTCAAAAGTCATGTGAAAAAAAACGCAGAAAAAAAGGAAAAGCGATTCTATGTAAACCATTCCTCTGCTGTGTATTCAGTGAATTACTGAGCATTTCTTATGAAACAATAAACAAATCGAAATTCGCCCCAATTTTCGCACAGAATTTATGAAAAAGTGTTACATTTCAAATAAAGCCAATTATCAAATATAATGCTCTTTTTTGAGCGAATAATCTGATCGTGGATTTGAAATTCTGGAATTAATTTTTAAAAATGATATGTAGATAATGAGAAAGGTATTCTCAACAAAAAAAACCAAAGTGCAAGGTCACTGCATGAGTAGCCAATTCTCTCTCACAGCCCTCAGGTGTAAGAGTTGTGCGGCGATTAACGAAATGTTTGCCAGAATTCATTATTTATTATCATTAAAGAGTGTATTACAGCATTAGATATTCACTTTATTAAATTCAAACAATAAATTTGGTAATTTTTCTTTTATTATTTCCATTATTTTCTTTACAAAACTTTCGGAGAAATCCTAAAGTGTTTGAAACAAATTGTTTCTCTAAAAGCTTTTGAATAATTAAACTCTAATGAAATGAATTTAATAATAATAACAATAATAAGAAATGTGAAGAAATTCTTTCTCTCGATTGTTTTATAATATGAGTCAGTTTTGAGGTAAAGATTTGTTTCGTAGAAGTATTTAAATTAGAGAAAACATGAAATTAATTCCAAAAACTATAAACTATTGCGAAAAAAACTTATTACACAATAAAAAGAAATTTTGCGTTAATTTCAGTCAAATAATAATAGAAAACTCGTTTTTAAAGATGAGTTTAAAATAGTGCTGTCATTACATTAAGAACAAGGATAATGAGAAAGAGAGAGGGCTAGAGATATGGATTCCCCTCTAGTTTGAAATTTGATGCATCGTCCTTGCAAGTACGATAAAGGGCGATTTGTTATGAGTTTCTTTATACCCTCAAAATAAACTGATTATGAGCTGAATTGAGCCAAAATACAGGGTTTTATATTGAGATTTATGCTAAAGTGAGCCGATCTTCAGAATTAATCCTTTGAAACTCATTAGAAATCAATACATGCTTAATGGTAAAAATGGCAAAAAACAAACTCTCTTAGATAATATGCAAGGTCACACAAGAATTTTTCAGATGAAGAGACGATAAACTTCTTTAAATATAGAGATTAAGTGTCGAAGTTATTGAATTTTGTTTACTAGATTTCAGTGGCTTTAATGGAAAGTTTGTCGGAATGAGATTGGTCATTTTGCAAACATTGGAAAAGTAGGCCTCTCTTTGTTTTGATTTTGATAAACATCCCTATTTTGAAACTACTTTTTGAAAGGTTTTTAAATGCCATCACATGTCTGATCGATGGGAGCCTCAGACTAAGGTCTAGTAAACAGGCTCTCCCTCTCGTTAGGTTAAGTCCTCACCTGATCCCCGAACTGCGCATAAAATTTGATATGAAATTGAGTGAAGTCTAACATATGACTACTGGCACATCTCAAACATGAAATATAGGTCAGAAAATTCAAACAATATATTAAATGACAGCTTAATTGGAATTTCATTCTCAATCTTATACTTTCTGATAGTTTGTGGAAAGCCTCTGAGACTGACTGAACTGATGCTCTCCTCAGCTCATCACATGATAGCAAATATTAGGAAAAGGCCACAAAATATAAGACAATGCAGTGGTCATAGCGATAGTCAATCAAACTAATTGCACAGCACTTGTTGCAAAACATAAATGCATTTTGCGTTTCATAACAAATTTATTTTCATATTCTTTGTTAATCTAATCAAAGATTGATCTGAACGTAAATTTAGGCAACAAAATGATTCGGATCAGGACATTTCATCCAAACAATAGACGAGAAATTCATTCAAAATTGAAATCAAAGTAATTTAAATGAAAAATTGTTTAAATCTCTTTGCTTTTGATTGAATGCAATAACATTTTTGAACAGAAATTGTATTTAAATAATTCAAAACACGTTTTCCATTAAACGGAATGTATTTTCTATTCAGAGATCAAAAAAAGTGTTTTAGTTTTTCTCATTCAAATGCAAACCATTTTGATAAAGGGTTTCTTCTTTTTCTTTTGTTACTCATCTTTCTCTGTGAATATTTTTGGCACTAATGGAAAATTTTGTGCCTCACTCTCTACAAATCAAATGTTTGAAAATAGCTTGGTAAAGTGTCAATTATGTAAATGTACAATTCATTATTTTTGTTGGCTTGTTCATATCCGAGGGGGAGACAAGAATAATGGGTTTGCAGTACACATACACAGGAATTATGTAATGTATTTGTTGTGCATTTGAGTCAACAGTGTTTTGCAGAGATTTTTCATTTGAAAATGCATTTGAAGTGTCGATAAATTGTGTTTTAAAATCACTCTTTAGATTCATTGAACAATAAAAATGAGAGGCTTTTCTCATAATTGTCATAACTTTCTCCCCTTTAAGTCTTAAGCATTAATTTTATGGTAATTTCTTAGAAAAGTTTGTCGAAACGCATAGTTTTGAAGTATCCTTGAGAAAGTCCTTGAGCACTTTTTTCATTAAACTCGGCTCAGATTTGTTTTAATTCATAAGCGAAGCACACGTTTGATAATAATAATAATGAATATTTTGATGGGCGTCGCCACCGATCAGAGGGTTTTTCAACGGCACGAAAAAGCTTATCGCATAAGAAACTGTATTTGTCTCACAATTTTCAACATTTGATTTGTATGACAAGAATTTCAAATTAATTTATTCTTTGGCTTCAATTAAACAAAAGTTTTTCTCTTTTTAGTCGACTATTAAACGATTGAAAAATTATTTGAAATTACTTTTTACCAAATATTCCGATTTCGAGGCAAACAATTATTTAAAGCAATTATTATTCTGAAACTAACATATTTTACGGGACTGGCGTCAACCCTGACTACTATCAAACCTAATCATTATCAGATGATCTGATTCAAATCTAATTAACCAAACGACCTAGCCTAACTAACATTAATTTTCTATAGTTTTAAATTTAATTGAAATTAATGTTTATTTTGGTGGAGAAACTTATTCCAGTGCTCGGATTCTGCCATATAAGGATCATTTAGAGGGATTCAATTTAAAGTTTATTTATGCTTGGTAATGGATGGGAAAAGCGACAGTTTTTATCAATATAATAAAATGAAATCTCTGTAAAATCTTAAGTAAAGCTAAAATTCAACTCAATTTGAATTAAGTCAAGAAAAATAAAGTCTGTGCCAATACATTGGCTGGTCTTTTGCTCGATTGGGTCAAACCATTAGACTGGAACAATTTTCTCATTGAGCTAGCTGTTACTTTGGACCCCTTTCTCTGCATCCCTGATCAGCGCCAACCTTTCACTCAATAAAAAACAGAATAAAACGGTTTAATGAAAAATTATCTTATTTTTGTGTCTAATTTATGCCTCATTTATGCCTCAAAGCATTTTTTTTTTAATAACAGAGTAAACCATTAGTTTCCAAACCGTTCGAACTAATCTTGAACATTTATAATTATAAACATAAATATCTGGTATTTTTTGAATATATTGACTAATGGATGAATTAATTTTTTTCATTGAGATTCCGTTTAATTCCAAAACTGTTTCTCAAACTGAAGAAAATAACTGAAAGTTTTGAGATTGCTCCAAAGTTGCATTAATTTCGCAAAAATCGAGACTTTCATTGACTCAATTATTGGGAAAATATTTAATCAATAGTTTTAATCAGTAGTTTTTGTTCTGAAAAACTTGATTTTATATTCTTGAGATCAATATAATTATTATAAACTAAAATGGAAAAACGTCTTGCAAAATTTAAAAGTTATTTAGATTAATTATTATCGATGGCAGACTTGAAAGCCACAAAAAACGTTTCGATCAAAAAGAGTTAAATTGATTTTATTTGCTGTTAAATAGCTATTAACTGAAGGTCTGTCTTATTGGATGCTTGATATTTGAAATTCAAATCTTGAATTTTTTTTTACACGAATAACAGTGTCCTTCACAAGGACTGAGCTCTGGAGCACTGGTTCTCATTAAACTAATGGATAACTATTGAGTTTGAGATCTAATTATTATGATTCAGAGTATGGTTTTGTTTTTTAGATCCATAATTAATCGGCATTGAAGTCAAAATAATTTCCTGGATTATTAAAAACTTGAAGACTAAATTTAGCCTGGTTCATAGTCGTAGTAAAGGGTAGGTCATGGCACGTAACCAACGGCTAGTAATTCCAATGATTATCAACATCCTTGCAATTTTTTGCGACCTTAAACAAGACTTCTTTGACGTAATACAAATAAAATAAATGCAAAAAATTTAATTAAAGGTTTTTATCAAAACAGAGTTAAAAGTTTTCCAAGATTGTTTGAATGATTTGCATATTTGCATAGTAAGTCAACAAGAGCACTCTTTATTCCTTCTGAAATCTAAGCGTTTTATCATAAATAAGAACAATAAAGTGTTTCAGAAACAAAACAAAAGTGAATAGAATTTGTTAATTAAGGGAAAAATAAAACTTGCGAATTGATTCTTGGCATTTATCTTAAACTTAAACTTAAATTTCATTGTTTGCTTTGCAACGCTTGTGGCACATAAAGGGTGATATGAAAAATAGGGGCCAAAAGCGTTATAATTCAGTATAAAAGCCATAATAATTGGATATAATGTGTAATCTCACCCACGCATACATTCAAATGAATTAGAATAACAATTGTATTGAAAGGAATCCAAATTAAGTGAAATCATAGAATTGAGTGAAGAAATCGAATGCAAACAAATGGAAAAATTGTTTAATTGCGTTTAGGATTGAGCAAGGACCTCGCTCGAGAGGGAGTCTATTATTATATTTTTAGTTGCCATGGTGGTCTGGAAATAACCAACTTATTTTAGGTTGATATTAGTTTCAAAATGTCTATGGCTTTACGTAGGCTAAATAGGTAAACAATTTACTTGATAGATATGCGATAAACTTGGTGAAGAAATTTCGTCTGCACTTAGAAATCCATGATCTTAGACGATAAAGGTTCTTTTGTGCGCCTTGGTTAGCCCTAATTATTTGCATATTTCAACAGAAAAGTATTTATCAGTTTTCCAATCCTTCAAAAGAAACGAAAAACGAATAAATAAAAAGAATAAATAAATTTTTAATTCATGTATGAAATCATTATTAATGATGGACTGATCACGAACTATACAGTCAGACATAATTTTGAATTTCTCAAACGGTACCGGATTATTGGCTAATTGCTGAGGAAATACCCGAATCGACGATTTTCTGCCATACTTTCAATTTTAAAAGTTTAAATTTTTTCAATTGATTTTTATTTTTGGTTTTAGAAATTGGTTTTGATTTTCTAGTTTTTAGGTTCAATGAGTTAAACACTCGGAAAACACAATGTTTTATATTATGAATCAATCATTACTTGAAAATACAAAAACTACTGCTTTTCAAAACTCTTATTGTATTATAAGATTTGTTAGTAATTTTGAGATGAATTAACCGAGAAAACAGCGAGTTTTCGACTTTAATTTCAATCGAAATGATTGCAATCGTTTTGTTGCTCCAAATGTTTTGAAAGCAATTTTTATCTATTGGTTCATTGAATCCGAATCTTATTTCCTATTAATACAAAAAATTGGGATTTATTTCACTTTCATTGATTAGCATAAACTTTGTTTGCATAAATTTGCAGACAATATATGCTAATAGTCTCTAATCATTGGGGAAATACTTGTTTTCATTTAAAGTGCTTTTTTGTCAGAAATGCATTTATTTGCGTTTTACGAGTCGCTCAATACATACGATTACACGATATTCAAACTTTTTGCTCATTTCTTACAATTGGTATTCAAAGCGATTAATTTCAGTTAAATATGAAGAGAAGCAAAAAATGAGAGGCTCCGATCAAACTGTGCCTTTGGTTATGGGAGAGAATAAATATTTCGTATTTAATAAAGTGATAGTTTAATAATGTGTATAAAAAGTTGATGTTTTTCAACACAAAACTTCCTTTAGATGCTTAATAGTCAGTCAGTCGAACAGGTATTTCAAAAGCATTGCACATACATAGAGTGCACGGCAGCCGAGTTTCTGGCCTCGGGTTAGTTGGCTTTGAGAGAGTGAGAGCCACAGTAAAAGTCGTCTAACCAGTGCTCCAACCTGTGCTCTCACTCTCTATTCAAGAGCCAAATATTGAATCAGTGCATAGAAACACAACACGTCTCCAGACTTTCTCCACAAAAAGATAATACGCTTTCGGCTATATTTTGACCTCAATTTTCGCTATCAATTGGAGAAAAGTTTTTATTTGAAACTCGAAATTATTAGCTGTAATAACAACATTGGATCCGATTTTTGCTCAGCTTTTTATCGCACGAAATGTTATTCTTCTTCTGCTCTATATTTTAGTCCTTATTTTTCTAATAGTTGTCTCAAATCAGGGCTCAAATCTCAGTTAAGATATTTTTCTCTTAAAAATGATTTGTTCAATCGTTGGATTAAATTGACGGCAAGATCTGATGGATGAAAACTTGACAACAGCTATGATCAAGAGAAAGTTAGCATGTATCTAAAAATAGCCAACAAAAAACTTCAAAATAATAATTAAAATCTTTTTTTAGACCAAACTTCTTGAAGGAGAATATAATTTTAGTTTTTGTTTTTCAATTAACATTTTTTTGTATAAAATGTAAAACTACTGAACGAAATCGAGTTTTTCATTGGTTGCATAATTTACTTCTGAATATTTTTTTGAACTTTACTTTTGCCTCGAAATTGAATTTAATTTTTTGAGATAAACATATAAATTGATGGACAGAATCCTGAAGTGCTTTGAATTTTGGATTTTAATTGCCTTTGATTTGAAGTTTCGCTCGAAATCGGACCGAAATTAAAACTTTAATTTCTCTACAATTAAATCGAAACGAAAATTAGTTCAGTCTTTCGTCCATTTCATGTAACAGAAAAAAACAATTTAATCGGTCAAACATTTAATTATCTTTTAATAAATATATAGGAATTGAAAAATATTTAGAAAACACATTTTGAAAATCTATCGCATTATTAACTCCAATGACATCTAATTAGAAATCAATGTTAATGTAAATTATAGCCACAAAAAAAGTTCTCAGGGGAAAGGTTTAAATTGGAAATAATGACAACGACTGTGTGTTAATCATTGAGCAAATCCACAATGTTTTACCAAGGATGAGAACTACATTTCTATCAAGATTCCTTGAACATCCCTGAACTTATTGGAATCGTTTTTCGAGTTGTAGTCTATTTCTTCTTTAGTTCTGTGAATGAATTTCTCGATTGTTTGTGTAATTTCTTGCAATTATGAGAACAAATCGATTGCATCGAAGCGTATGTTTTGTTTGGATTTAAATAAAAGACTTTTGTCTACACTTAAAGTGTTAATTGAATGAAAGCGAAACTCAACGAGAAGTTCACCGATTACTTGAAAAATTGTTTGAATTGCTAGAAGTCAAGAGTTTTTCTCTTCTCAAACATAACTAATAGTTAAGATAAAAGAAATATTTAATTACATAACACAAACATAAGAGTAAAAACCGAAGAAAAAGTGTTGAATGAGTTCATTAATTGCTTAACTCATTCTCTTTTAGTACTTATTGCCGATTAAAATACTTTCCAAGTATTAAAATTTTAAAAATTAAGAAACTTAAAGAGTTAACTCTCGAAAAGAGGCCTTAATTTGTTTAAACAAATAAATAAAACATAAGAATAAAAATAATTATAAGAAACAAAATTTGAATTAAAATCTCTTTTAATTAGATTTAAAACAAACAAAAACCGATAAATAGGTAAATAAAATTAAGATCAGAAATAAGAACCAAGATCTTTCTCACAGATAGTGATCAGTGAAAGTAAATTGCATTTCAGAAACTGAACTCGAGATCAGTTTTTTTCGTGACTGAGTTTGTGGCGAACTCTGTATTTAATTTTTGTAGCTATCGATCAGTTTTTGGTTTATTTACAAAATCTTAAAATCAAAAATTATTTAAATCTTAATTAATACTAAACTTTAAATAAAATTTGATATAAATTTTTGTTTTATCTGAAATTTATTACCAATTAAAGTGTTTTCGGATTTTGCTTTTCATTAAATTATTCAAAATTTAAATAATATTGGATTAGATTTTATTGATTTTTCTTATGTTTTATTGATTTTCTCTGAATTTGCAATAAATACCAGTTTTTAAGTGTTTTCAATACTTATTTTGTTATCTCATTTCATTTGATGATTAATCCAATGAATGGCCAATGAAAAAGATGAGCGAACTGATGAGGAAGTGGTCAATCAGTTAACTCAGACATCTCTAGTCAGCAAAAAAGATGCTAAGACACCATCCGCCCGATTACGATGGGATCTCCTCTCCAAAGCACTGCACCAGAAGTCTACCTCAAGTGATGTCGAAACGAAGCCAAACCCGGTTTCTGTCCGACGATTCGAGTCATTCGGTTTGATTGAATTGAAGGCCAAACCTATCGTCGATTCGACGGAATCTCAAGTAAATGAAGAACTAAACGGAAAATGGTTTGAATGCCAACTTTGGAACCAAACCATTGAGTCCTTCGGCGATATTGTCATCGATATAAAGCTATTAACCGAAAGAATACCGATTTATGAGTTGTTGCACTCATTGGACAACACGGGGAACGTCTGTTTATGGCCCTCCGAAGAAGTTCTCGCTTACTATAGCTATAGAAATAGTAATCTATTCTCAAATAAGACAGTCCTCGAGTTAGGTGGAGGAATGACTTGTTTGTGTTCTTTAGTGACGGCTGTGTCGGTGGCCGCCAAACGAGTCATTCTGACCGACGGTAACCAAAGATGTATTTCTAATGTCAGAGTAATTGTCGAAAGAAACAGATATCGACTGCAGTCAAGAGCTGAGTGCCGGCAACTGGTTTGGGGTCAGGACTCAGACTATAACGATCTCTTTAACCAAATCGATGTAATATTGTGTTCAGATTGTCTTTACTTCGATGAAAGTCGTCATCTATTAGTGGACACAATCTTTAGACTATTAAAGAGCACAGGTATCGCCATATTATTAGCGCCGACGCGGGGCTCGACTTTCACTAAATTCGTTGATTTAGCCAAAGAAAAGTTTGAATTCGAGATAATTGAAAATTACGACAAATTAGTCTATGAATTAAATCGACATTTCGTTGAGACAGCGCTTGACTCTCATTACATACCAGACCTTCACTACCCGATAATGATTCAGTTGCACCACAAACCCATTGCTCCCAAACATTAATTTGAATCCAAATCCGAATTTTATGTGAAATTTAGTTTAAAATTCATTTATTAGTCTCTAATCAGTTGTAAATATAATGAAAAGTATAATAAATTTACGCCAAATCAGTGGAAAAACTGTTCTCTAATTTATTGCCTTAAAGTTCGTGTCGTTATTAACATAAATAATTATTCGGATCATTCTTTCCTTTCACCTTTTTATGGATTTAAAATTAGTTTTAATTAAACTTTAATTCATTTGACAGTAATTTTATTGAAGAAATTTCCAAAAATGTTCGTTAATTTCGCAATTAATTCATTGCGCACTATTATCTTGCAAAGTGCAAGTTGCATGTTCTCATTTCCAATTTCCTTGTATTCTACTTTTGGAATAGGATTTTTTATGTGTCTGGCTTATTTTTTATAATTGATATGCCTTTCCATCTGAAGCTTCGTCTGTATTCAAAATTAAATCAAAGATTTGTGTAAAAACCCGAAAGAAATAAAAGAATCGATTTTTAAATCATTAGATTTTGAATCAAAGCAATCAAAATTCAATGGATAGCCATA
>JAQGAR010000774.1:0-12206 GCA_034697865.1 Oribatida sp.
GAATGTGTTAAACGTATTATATGCTAGTTTTGAAATTCTCGGGTTTTGAGCTTCAGGTTCTAACGGATCACTCTGTAGAAATCTTGCTGGAATATTTAATAAAACGTGGAATAATAAATATTTCCTCGTCTAGTTTATACTACCAAGGTAAATCTTATGAGAATAAATTCAAAATGTTCTATTGCGAAAACAATTTGTTAAATTTTTAAATCTTAAAAAATAGTAAGTTTTCATATAGATTACAGATTCTTCATTCTGTGTTGAACAAAAATCTTCTTGTTTAAATGTGTGCTATTTGCACTTGGTTATACTTTAATTTGTCGATTTTATCGAAGGCAAATATGAAATGACTTTTTCCATGAAAAACAGATTATTCTTTTTGAAGATAAAAATGGATTTTCAAGACTTGAATTAGATTTTTGAGTTTGAGTTCAATTCAGTGGAAAATATTGTGCTTTCAATACAAAGAACACCAGAATTTCAAATCAGTTTTATCTCTAATAGGAATTTTAAGTGAAGACTTGATAATACAGATAGGGATGTGCAAGTGTAACAATCTTATTTATTTTTGTTTCAAAGTGATCAATCATAAAAAGTGATCACCCGGTTAAACTTTTAACAAGTTACTCGTTTAAACTTTCTGACATGAAAGTCAATTTTACTTTTTAAAGTTAAGAAAAAAAATGTTTCTAGGTTAAAATTCAATATTTCAAAGCACTTTCATAGACCTGCACAACAGTGCAGTGCACAACCTAAAAATAAGTGTTTATATCAAATGACGTAATCAATTTGAAGAGTCTAAAACTCTTAAAATAACAAATCACGTCGAGATCAAATATCTAGCATGAGCTTTTTGAAGCATGAGCATCAACCCATTTAAAATCTAACCTAACTGTCATCGATGTTTTAAATAATCGCTGAATTCATTCGAATTTGTCCTGAATTTTCAAATTGAAGACATGGCTCAGAATATACTCAAAAATACTGTCTTTCGTCAAAAGATTGTTTCGTTTTCACTTCAGTTAACTTCAAGAAAACTATTTGTTTCAAAACGAGATTTCAGTAAAACTTTTTATCAAATTCTTGGAGTCAATGAAAAGTGCGATAAAAAGTCGATTCGTTTGGCGTATTTGAAACTCTGCAAGCAATATCACCCCGATATGAACCAAGATATTAATGACGCAAAACTTACAGAAACTAATAAAATCAAATTCCAAGAGATTAATAGAGCCTACAATTGTTTGATCAAAGAGAAGGACAGACAGGTTTATGACCAAACTTTGAGACAACAGAAGAGACCCTCAAGTATTCACTATTCCCGTCCTCGTCGTAATAAACAGACATATAAGAATTTTCACGTTCATTACAATTACTATAATTTTAATGAAAACCCATTTGAATTTCATCCATACCATCAAAAAAGGAGATACAGGAATAATCAAGATATGAATAAAGTTTTACAACCGGCTATCTTGGTCATTCTTATCGTTATGTTCACTATTTCTTTGACAATATTTTTGGAATCAGTTACGGATGCAATTGATATAAAACGGATGAACAATGAAATCAAATACAAACAAATTAAAGACAAAGCAATTAATTCCACGAAAGAGGAAAACATCGAAAAGTTTCGCAGAAATTTAAAATAATTTATAATAAAATTTCAATTCTGGTTAATACTTTGGTTCTTTGAAAACTATCATTATTCAGGCCTTGGACATTATCTATATTTGAGGAAGCCCTAGTTAATTAAGCAGTCTAGTACATTAGAAATCCTTTACCCATTAACCCATGGCTGATGTAATTGAAGCGATTAGCCCCCCATCGCTCCCACCTCTTGTCAGACAATTAAGGATACTCTCGAAATGGTTATCCGAAAACAAAAATTAATAACCAAGAAATGAAATATTGTTTATTTGTTTGGAGAACAATAAGTCAATGGTCTGATCACTTGACCATATAATGAGTGAATGATTCTGTGCACCGACTTTGCAAAGGCTATCAGTGCAGAGAACTGTGCAAAGAAAAGAAGTCTCTTTTGATCTTCTTTTATGATCAATACATATAACAAAATGGGAATCATTTGATGTTCAGAATTGGCCGTCCATTGAATGACTCTTTTCCTCTACAAAACACACAATCACTTAAAGTCTGAGAGAAAAGAGAAGAGTTATTGTATTGAAAGGCATTCAAAGGTAATGACAAGACATTAGCGCAATGCCAGACCGCCAATAATGTGAATGATGTGAGTGCTGTGCTCTTCGCTTAGTGATGACCACATTTGGAAAACAGTCATTTGCACTGAGCATTCATTTATTGCTAATAATTGATAGTAAAGACAACATAGTAAACAATTTTTGAAATTTTATGCTTACAATCTTTTGCTCGGTCATAAACAGGGTATTAACCGTGGAAATTTCCGAGATATCGAGATTAAGACGGCTAAATCATTTATGTATGACTTGATGGCCATTCTCCCGATGAATGATAAATGTTTTGTCAATTATTTACAGTCAAGACATGAATCAAGAGATTAATCTGAAAGGAAAACATTTTTCTAATTGAATGTGTGGTAAGTATTGCAACCAAACAAACCGAATATTATGAGCCTATTGTAAGATCCAATCAAAACAGTTGTCTATCATATTCTTTGCTCTGAGCGCAGGCAGATATCGGCCTAAAACGCGAATAGAAGATGAAAATCAATTTATTCATATGTTATGCGAAAATCTAATATCGATTGAAAGCATTTCTTATATTTGTTTAATAGAAAAACAATTTTTTCGTTTATTCTCAGCTCATATCAGACGGCAATGAATGACATCAAAGTAATTGAAAATCGAATGCAATTATCTACTCTATGTATATAAGGAATAAATCACCAGGGTTGCCAGGGTTTGGTAACATTTGCCTCTTAACTAAAATTAAAAGTTTACAAAATATAAAAATATAAATTGGTCAAAATTGGCTAAGTCAAGATATGAACTACTAGATAGAAAATACCAATCTAACTTGACCATGTCTGAATAATAAAGGGAGCTTATTGAGAACTTTGGAAAATTCGAGTTTTGCCATTAAAAGAGCAAGAACAATTTTATTATTTAACGAGTCAAACAAAATAATATACCCGAGAAAGTGGTTGTAATGAATGGCAAAGAAAAGTAAAACACAATTCAAAACCATTAGTAATGTTCTGTTATTGTGTTAATGCACTCATGGCTTCACACGACCACAAATGTGTGGATAGAGAGGATTGAGAGGGAAGAGCGATAGATACAAAAAAAATTCAAACAAATTGGAAACATTTATCATTGTATTGACGGCAAAACATCAAACTATAGAAAACATTTGCGTTTTTCAGACTTTTCTGTTCAGATACTAACACTTGCCGTCACAGAAAAAATTGGAACAAAGATTACAAAGAATAGAGAAAAGGACTGACTCTCACTACTAACAGTATACCCATAGATATATAAACAGATAGGGCAGGAGGAAGGTTGAAAAAGCGCTGGAATATCGTTTAAAAGGGAGAGGAGCAGACAAAAATCTTATTTCTGTATCCATTAACACCAAAAATGGGAGATTTGAAGCCAACGAGTGATAGAAACAGAGAAAAAAACATTTTTACGTCTGTTAGCAATTTGTGAACTATCATATGATCTCTCTCTCTCTCTCTCTCTCTCTCTCTCTCTCTCTCTCTCTCTCATCCATAACTCATCCAAACAAATCTGGGGGTTCTCTTAGACTCCCATTATTCCGGTTCCGATATCACCCACTTATTTCCTACTTCTAATGACACAAAACAAAATTACGATAGAGGACTGACTGAGTGACGAATTGCAGGACAACTGATTGATCTTAAATAGCAGACTGAGTGCTTCCCATCACAACTGTAATGCTTTCACTAAACTAATGTAAAATAAGAAATTTTCTTCGATCTATTCGTTCATATTTTCCACTTTTTGGACTTTTTTCGTCTAAAAATAGATTTATTTCTAATAAATGTTTAAATAATTTAATTAAATGAAAAAATCTTGAAATTGTTTTCAACGCAAGACATGAGTGAACAACAATTAATGAAAGGATAATATTGTGTTAAAAAAAAGTTCATTAAAGGCAAGGACTATAAGCGAGTTAACTAAAGAATCAAATTAAGCCGATTATCAATTAATTTCAAACTCTAATTATTTTTCTAATTATATTAAAAGTTTATGAAAATCCATTATTTTAGAAGTGGATCAATTTTTGCTTCCATTCGAAACAATGAAATTTGAATTGTTGATAAATAAAGCTGGTTCAAATGTTAGCTTGGATCATTGAGTGCATGATTGTGAAATATAAGTCATGTAAAACAATTTTATTGAATAATTTCAAAGATTTCTGGTTTAAAATCTTTGACTCGAAACTAATTTCAAATATATTTTCATTAAAAAGTTTGAAATTAATTCGAGTGAAAAGTTTTGATGTCTAAAGGAATGCCTAAAAACTACTAAATATTTGAGAATTCTGTTCAAAAACCATTCCTGCAATTAGTGAATACACAGAATGTTGGGTACAAATTGAATATTCAACTGATCTGAGTATTGGGCACAGAATATAGAGGTAGGGGCTCGTAATTGAAATTCTGATACATAAGCCCTCGATATTGGATTTTGTTTTTGAATTTTTTCAATTAACTCTCAGAATAATTGCAAAATATTGAAACTTTTGGCACAAAAATAATTAAAAACTAAAGCTATTAAGAGAATAATGATTGTATGAAAAATCAATTTCTATCTATTCATGTATTCATAGAAATTAATTGAATTTGGGATTTATTTTTCAAATTTCTCTTTATATTATGGATGGCTTAGTAAAGGAGGGCTCTCACTACTGAATTTGTATGGATTCTAAGATGAACATGCTTTTACAAATTGTAGTTAGTTTTCCAGTTATGCTTGCCTTGCATATTCAGGCCTTTGGCCACTATTTTGCCCTCTTTGCCAGTCAATACCCCTGGGACTCCCTAGTCCTGGGCAGTGGTAGACTATGCCCCATTTAGTTTAATTAGGCTATGAAATCCTTTTAACAATACCTCTACTCCTTGCCGGCTCCTCTTACCGCGACTAGATTTAGAGACCAACAGTTGAGTACAATATGTATTTATTGAATATTAATTATAAGTGAAGTAAATAATGACAAATAATACAATGAATCGAATGTAAACCTAACAATCCGCACATACTTTAAAGAAAGGATGACCATCAAAGTTAGATAAGAGACATAAATCTTGGAAATAAGAGATTTTCTCCTTTAACTAAGGAACACAACACTTGTTAAAAAATGACTAAAGAAATTTCATGTTTTCAAATATGAAAATTAATGGCAAAGTCAAATTAATTCAATTCAATTCAATTCAATTGCTTAAAACTCTAACTGTAAACCATACAAATGTGCAAAGATTAGTTATATATTTCTTTGCTCTATTGAATTAATTAAAATCTACAGGAACCATTTTTATGAAATTACAATACATAATGGCAATTTATAAAACCACCCGGTAATCCATTAAGTGATAAGAATTTTATTCAATTGAAATAATTCTCTGAAAATTAATCCGAAATTTTATGATTGATTTGTTTCTTTAAAAAGATTTTTATACCAAATATAACGAGTTTTAAGTCTTCTATTATTTTGATGGTATTTCTGTAAATTTAAGGCCAAATGGTTTATCAGTGAGTGAAAAATGAGAGAAAAGGGAGTGAAAGAGAGGGAGAGTTTTGAACACACAAATGAAAAGAAATAAAACAATAAAAATAAATCTTCAAAAATGACGACAACTTAAGTGCAACACAAAAATATTTGTATCACTTCTTTGTTGGCAGAAATTAGGTATCATTTCCTAAAAACAACTAATGTTTATGAATCGATTCGAGCAGAAAAAATGAAATAAATGAAGAAAATACCACCAAAGTTAAGTCTTAGAAAACGCCAAGTTTTAATTAAGAGGTGAAAATGTGTGCTGTCCTTATCACTATCAAACTTTCATTAAATTATTGTGAAAACCATTTGTTTGACGAAAATAAGAGCCAAACAAATCATATTTTTTGCATTAAATCAATCGGTTTATATGACAATAGCTGTTAGAGTGAAGTGTGTATGAAATGTGAGATAACAACTGATGGAAACCCCTTCTGAAACCCGTGCCTCTAATGAGTATTCATAAGCACTTTTTGGGCTAACGATTAGATAAAAATATGAGTCAAAAGTATTATAACTATTAATATAATAATATATTAAATTTTTGTCGCAATAAATAAATTGTATGAGAATTCTGAACACAGCTTTGAACGGCCGGTCCTCTAATGTTCATAAGGCAGCGCATGTGCTCTCAATTTGACTGAAAATCACTTCTGATGACTATGGGCTCTATTCGGTAGGCTTTCCTCTTCGGGTGGCATGAGAGTGGAGTGCCGACTACTGTATAGATTTACTGAACAGATAGTGGCGTTTCCTTACAAACACATTACACAATCCCATAGATTATTAGCAGAGAACTGGTAGTACCACCAATGATGCTCTTTGCGTGCAATGCCTGTTTGGACAGTTGTGTGAAATTCGAGTAAATTTGTTGACTTATTTCTAACTGAAAAATGAAGAAATTCTTCGATGAATTGAGTTTTATAAAGTGATTCCGAGTTTTGAGCGCAAAAAATAGCAAACAAAAAATTGCTGAAAGTTTACGTCACTGTAGAGCCGCGCGACTGAGCCCGGAGTTTGTGTATATATGTCTGTGTGTTATGGATATATAAAATGTGATGAACTTCTTTTCTGTACATTTATTCCTGTGTTCTATCGTGTGGTGTGAGTGCTCTGTCTGTGACTAAAGCGGAGATCAATTTCTCTGTCTTTTCCTTTAAAGACTCTCCAAAACTGGACTTTCATTACAATTGTTTTGTCAGTTATTTTATTGTCAAAACTCATCGACTTATTTATCGCAACTGTTTTTGCCGTTCATATGAATAGTAAGTCGAAAATCAGATGAAAAATAGCTTCGATTCTGAACTGTAAATATCTTTTCTATTTTCTGAATGCGACCGGAATTCTAAGCACAGAATAAGTTTTCTATCGGTCTATTTTGTTGTTTAACACACATAACAATCATCGAACAGAATAAAGAAAACTCCTAAATAAGTCGTGCACTTACTCTCGAAAAACACCAAAAAATCTAAGTACTGACGAAGAAAAACAAACTTTGAGTGTTGAAAACCCAGAACATTTGAACAAGTTAAATGAATCATAAACTCTCTCATTATTGAACACAAGAAATGAGTGATTTTTCTCTTCTTCTTCTTATCCCTCATTTCAGTCGTGAATAATGTGAGCGAAAAAATATATTTCCATCTATAGTTATGTCAATAAATATAAATTTTTCTTCTCCTGCTTTCTGTAAATTTATGGCTTATTCTGTGGCCAACAGTTCTGAACACAAATTCTTCAAATTCTTCGGACAAAAGCACTGAAATATTGCATTCATTTAAGAGTGAAATATTGCTGACAATGAAAATACTCTGTTTTTGAACAACACTGGAATTCATTGAAATTAAACAAAATTTCTGACTCATTAATAAACACTTCATTTATTATCGAAATGTGGGAACAATTACTTCAAACTGTATTTCTCTTGAATTTCATCGATATTTTCGGTAAGTAATAAAAATATTGAAAATTTACTCATTTAATTTGCAGAACTTATCAAAAATATCCTTTAGCCCAATAAATTAGACACCATGTTATTATAAAGTTTATTTTACGAAAGATTTCCTTGATAAATATCATATTAAAAATACTAAAAAGGAAATGATGTTTATAAATAACGATCAAAGTTTTTTGAAGGCATGATCAAATTCACCCTAGTGCAAACATAATCAAGGAAATGCAATGAAAAAGTTTGAAAGGATCCGCATAATTGTGATTTGATAGCAGTCATGTGATTAAAACAAATTCGTGGATAAAAAATTGGATTTTTGTTTCGATTGAAAACACTTCTAATGATTTACTTCAGAGTAAAGGAAAAAACGATTTTCTTCCTAAAAGTTCATATAATTTAAAATAAACTAAAAGTCGTTTGCAGTGAGATTCACATCAATCATAAAAAGTCATATCATTTGCAGCACTCAATAAACTAAAACTATTGAATACTTTTGTAGTCCAATAACTTTTAGTCTGTATTACAGTTTTGAATCAAATCAGAGGATATTTTTCAAGAAGAACTCCGGGAGAACCCACTCTTTTGCACAGGAATTGTATCATAAAAGACATTCTATGATTATATGTCTGCAGAAGAGTTATAATTCTTCGGCACTTCTTTTGCAGTGAAGTGAAAGAAAAAACTTGCGATAAGTTTATTCTTATTCTCTTTAGGATTGGAATTCAGTGTCACTAAAGTCTCACTTTTAGGAGGAGAGGGGGGAGGGATCAGAATTTTTTTGAAAGTCTACTCAACCGTCAAAAATGATTGCTTTTGATTCATCGATACTTCGCTTAAAGTCTTTCTTCCGAAACATTCGCTTCCATTGAATATTAAATACTGTTTTTGAAATGAAATCCTTTAGAATTCATTCTATTTTTTGTCAATATTTTCATTGATTTAATAAATCAAACGAAAGAAAAGATGTCAGCTCTCACTACACAAAACCTTAAATCGGTGATAACAAAGGGAGAGCATGGTTAAGTGTTGAAACTCATTCAATTTTTAAACCGCTTTAAATCCAAAAATCAATTCCAAACACATTTACATCAGTTTCTTGTTTTCTGTGGCGAAACATTTAAATTCATTACAAATGTCTTCAAATCTCCGATAAGAACTTATAATCATTAGAGAGGAGTGAAGTGGAGGAAAGGGTGGGAGAGAGAGAGAGAGAGAGAGAGAGAGAGAGAATGCAATGAATGAATAAAAAAGAAGAAATCCTTTGGAAGAGCGAAAAGAACAGTTCAGTGCCTTTGAGAGCACCGCAGAGAACAATAGAGCGGAGAGTTAGTGGGGGAGAGAGTCTGAGATTGCAATGATTCGTACCGTTTGTGCCGTTAATTTGCTGCAACACTTCACTTAATTGCTTCTTCTTTTCCTCCTTTAATTCGAATCAATTTTTTCTCTTCTGTTTCGTTGTCTATCTTTCAAATTAATTTAGACTTAGGTTTCCCTCTCTTTAGTCTCTTTTGTTTCAAAAACACACTCTTCTAAGTGTTTGGCAGACAGAAGGCCACACATTCAAACAAAGACATTGCAATTCCAAAGAAATCCGTAAAATTAATAAAAACGATTGGATATTATGTTCACAATGAATTCCTTTATGACTAGAGTCGGGCACAGAATATCGCTCATTATTATTCTTAATCATAATTTGTTGTGAAGTGATTTCTACTGGGAAATAGCTCTGAGAATAGGATCTCTCTCTCTCTCTCTCTCTCTCTCTCTCTCTCTCTCTCTCTCTCTCTCTCTCTCTCTGATAATGAAATTGGTTCAGATTTGATATCGTGTGAGATTTGAAATGAAATCCAAGAGTTTGTTCTTATTCCTCGTCTATTCCTTCTCTATTGTCTTATGATATTATATAAATGAGATCCCAAACCTATGGCTATAATAATGGTATTGTTCTTAAGAATTCTTAAGTTATATTTCTTAAGTTTGATTCCCTTTTTTGATACATAGCTTTAAGGCATAAAAAATTTATTATCGAAAGTCTTCGTCCTTTTCGAGAGGAAATACATAGAAAGAGGAGAAAACTGATGAATCAATTTATAAACTTTTCAATGAATTCTTAATGAGATATCAATTTTTAAACATATTTTTTTTGCCCGCTATGGAAAAATCGAATTCAAAACGAATTTATTGCTGAAAAGTTTGACTTCAAATTCAATCATTAATTTAGTTGTTTTCACTGCGCTATAGAAGAGTTACCTTCAGATAAAAGTTTTATAATTTGTGCTCCGATTTAAAGATTTTATTATAAATATAGAGATGAATGAAATATATATGAATTGAAACGTTAAAAACAGAAATAATAAAATACAATATTTTCTTTAATTTTATTAATGGCTTTTTTGATCAAATGAAAACTTGTATTAATATAGTTATAAAATAATCTAATAATGTTTTCATAGGTCTCTCTGTATTATTCTGTGCACCAGAGTTCTGATTCATTTCACTTTAATTAAGTTTTTGCAGTTTTATTGTTATTATTATAAATATAATTACTTTTATGAAAAATCAAACTTTTGATCTGAAAATCGATTTAAACTTTGAAATAAATGAAAATAACTTTTCATATACTCTAATAAATTGAAAATACCGATGAAATCGAAATTCAAAGGTCTGATTGTTTGGTTTTTGGCTTACTTTTGAACCAATAAGTGAACATGCTGACTATTATGAAGCCCGAAGACTTCCTTGAAACCAATAAAAATTTCATAGATTCAATTTAGTTCCTGAAACAAAATTCAAAAACTAAAACTTATTGAAAGTGCTTTTCTTGAAATGAAATTTTCAAACAGTTTTCCTTATTTTCTTTGACTGAAAAGTTTTAAAAAGTGATTATAAAATTGATTGAAGCGATCGATTCAAATATAAACGCAAATAAATGCATGAATTCATTGAAATCAGTCATTATATCCATTCATTACTTCTAATGAAAAGTGTTTCTCAAAACCATAAAGAAATTTAAAGCAATTCTTCAGTTCGTTGTTGTGATTAATGAAAACCAACTATTATTGAGGAAATTGTCTCAATCTCTTAGACCGGAATCCTTTTCTCTAAACACTCGTTATTCTGAGCGAAAGTTTTAAATTTGAATTTTTGGTTAAACTTATTTTGAAAACAAAAATAACCAAAACTTAAAAGTTTTGAAAATCATTAAAAGCACTCAAATTGAAAGACAAAACTCATTTAAAAATTCATTTAAATCTTAAATTTAAGTTTTAATCGATTCTTATATTTGGTGTTCCACTTAAGAATAGTGGGTAATTTTAATTGAATGCATCCCAACATAAATAACAGAGATATTGATCGGCAAACTTTTGAGTCTATCATAAAACTGTCAGAATTTAGAAGAAAATGAATTTTCAAAAACATCGCAGACTTTACGATATGTTTGTGTGACTGACGTTCGGAAAAATCATTAAATAAACACTACTATCGATTCAATGAAAGACCGAAACAATAATTAAATTAATTTAAAAATATTGAATAAATAAAACTTTTGATGAGAAGAAAACGCATCGATTTTTACTGTAAAACATTTGAAAGTCAAGTCTACATTCAGTCCATTTTTATTACCAATATTTAACTTATAGGGACTGAAACGTGAAGGAACTAGCTCTATTTTATCTAATAACTTCCAAGGTTTATTGAATTTTTTATGCAGACAACTTTTATCAGCAATTAATGCCAGCTTTTTTCATTTAATATGAATAATCTAGGAAATTTTCTTTGTTTTGTAAGCAAAAAAGAATCATTAAAATAATTATGATAATAGTAATGTGAGAGCACCGGGAGATCAACAATAAAAATATTAGTTTTTCTGTTTTTGTTTAATCTCTCACACATTGTTCAACATTTGAACAGCACTTCTTATGACAGCACTCCTGAGACAAGAATTAAATTTATTGTTATGTAAGAGTCAATATGTCTAACGATTTGAATACCGAACGACTAAACCGAAGGAACGACAGTTTAATAATTCGTTTTCGGTGTTTACACTGAAAATAACTATTATTTTAATGCGAGAAAAATGTTTGGATTAATGCAAAAGAAAAATAAAACCAAATTAATATTCATTTTTGCACAGCTTTTAAGACTATTAACAAACATTACAAACATTTTTAACAAATTTCAATATTATTTTGGTTGTATTCACTTGAAAATCAATAATACAGCGATGTTTGTCCAGAGATGAACAGAGAACTTTTGAGAATGAAGTAGACTAAGCCCAGACAATAAAATGCGTCGGGAATATGAGTTAACAATTCAATATTTCCCGATTAATCGGAAAATCTTAAACATTTGAACTTTAACACAATTCATAAGTAAAGCGGCATTAATTCAATCGAATAAATTTTTGAATAAACAAAACCTGAAATGTTTTTATTATATTATTATTATTCAGATTTGTGTTTATAAACCTTTTCTGAGTGGGAAAAGCCTTTGACATAAGAGCATTAGAATTACA